>JAUTDX010005992.1:0-35435 GCA_030844895.1 Ambrosia x helenae
CAAGACAGCGACTGAAGTGCAACAATTTCTAGGATTAGCTGGTTATTATCGTTGGTTCATTGAGAATTCCTCCAAGATTCCCCTGCCATTGACTGTCTTGATGCAGAAAGACAAGAAGTTCAATTGGGGAGTCAAGCAGGGGAATGCGTTCCATCTATTGAAGAACTGTTTGTGCAGTGCTCCAATTCTTTCTCTTCCTGAAGGTATCGATGATTTCGTGGTTTATTGCGATACTTCTCATCAAGGTCTTGGATGCGTACTCGTGCAAAGGAATAAGGTCATTGCCTATGCATATCGGCAACTCAAAATTCATGAGAAGAACTACACCACTCATGACCTAGAGTTGGGTGCAGTGATCTTTGCTCTCAACAGAAAAACTCAACATAGGGCACTTGTTTAGTCATACAACACCGAACAATCACCAAACAAGCATTCAAAAAGGATACTATACCCTAACATATGGTAATCTCTCTCTTTAACACATGAACATGAAAACAAATAATTATGTTAAGATGCAGAAAATACTGTTAATGTCGTCATCAAGAGGCATAGAACTTAACTAACTCTTACCATTGTGAGACCGGATGATATTCCTATATTCAAAGGGTACTAGAGGCTACTTAGTGGACACAATATGCAATCACAATACTATTTACATATATAGGTTGACAAACTCACATAATATGTTAAGTCTTGGAACATAATAAAGCTATTTATCATGGGACTTCACAAACCATGCTCACATGAACATACATACACATGAGACCTCACATATATCACCATGTATACATGGCTACTTAACTACCAATACAAGTATACACAAGACAAGTCCCTACCCAACTAAACTACCTAAACTTACACATAATTAGTTAGTTAACATCTCATGGATCATCACATTTGTCCTATATCTAGCCGACTTTAACACCTTGGATGTCAACTTTCACTAAACAAGGTAACAAGATAATCAGTTCACTACCCTAGATAAGTCAACTACCACTAATACTTGTTTATACTCGGCCGAAGGTCCCTAGGTATGACACCAAAGCTATGATCTCACTAGAATCTCACCACTCTTACATCAAATGAGGAAACAAACAACTAACTATCACTCCTCTTGTAAACAACCACCCTTCCTCTTTGAGAACACACAATCGGCCGAAAGAGACCCCTCAATGACAAACATTCTTGTGTCAACATCACTCTATCTTTCCTCACCTATACCATTTTCGGCTACACTCACTAACCAACAAGAAACATAGGTGGACTAAGATCTTACACCAAAATGGATAACAAAACAGCTCTCTTAATCACCTCTTACACTAGTTAACTATACCCCTTGTGGCACACCAATTAGAATCGGCCAAGAAGCATGAGACATCACCATCACCTTGCAAGCCTACTACCCTAGAAAGAAGCTTCTAAACCATCTATTTGGACAAGTAATCGGCCAAGGACAAGGAAGGAAACATGGAGGTTGAAGCATGGTCAACACTTACACCAAAATGTATAAGATCCAAAGTAGAGCACCACCCCCCAATACAAGTGAAACTCCTCTTTTGTTTTGCTCATTCCCAAGGGACGGCTCATGCTAGCCAAGCATGCCAACTAATGGCATGTGTTTTACACTATGTTTTACACCAAAATGTGATTAAAGAGTCTAAACACTCCACCACCCTATGAAGAAACTATTACCATTCCCTGTTTGTCATTTAGTCGTCGACCACTATATAAGAAGCCTTGTAGGATCCTTTCAATTCACACCAACACATCTTACATCTACACATTACAATCGGCGAACCCTTAGCCAATTCACTCCCTTGATCCGAAGCACAAGACTAGAACTCGAAGGAAGGTCTCAACCTTGGTGATCATCCATACCTAGGTAAGTTATCATTTCCAAAGCTTAGTACAATCCATTTCTTTCATTCGGTTTGATAATTACACCCGGCCCAAGTCCCTTTTTGATCGCATTCTACACGGCTTAACACTATAATGTGATGATCATGTCCTTCAACTAAGTCACTACTTCTCAAAACCATCACTCTATATACAAAGTTTTAGAAACAAAGTTCAATTGTGGTTAACAGTTTTTTACACCTGTTTATAATACTAATCGGCTAGAAAGAAACATCCCTAAACTCAAACAAAGCTTTAACATCAACACGACTTGATTTATCACACTATAAACCGGTTTTTATTTAACCAAAGCTTATGGTTTAGAACACTTGAAAACTAAGGTGTTTGTAAAGGAAACTATAATCGGATTTCGACTAAACATACACCTTCGCACATTGAAAGGCTTCGGCCATGTTTATCAAGCTAAGATCAGTCGATTTCGATCCATAAACGAGTGACTTTTGAAGCTATGGTACAACTTAGCTTCGGCTACAATGTGATACACAATGTTATAGTCAAAAAACACATGTTAACAAATTCTAGTGTGTTATGATGGTTTAAAACGTATATTCATGCACTTATTTTCTAACGAATCGATCACACATGACCAATTGGGAACCACTTGGACCCGTGACAACACAAAAGGGGCCCATTTTGGTTACAATCAGTGCCAATATAGTAAATACCGGGCTTATCCAACACGAAACACTAAGAGTCATCACATACACAAAGTCCAGGCCCACATACTTGGGTCTACAATTGTCGGGAGAACCACTTGTATGATAAACAACAACTTATCATATCCATAATGATCATAGGGCATTTACTGTTAAGACGATAGCTGCTACGTAATTCGGCTTCACTAGACTACGTACATCCCTATCAGGTGAGTTCTTACGGCCCCATTTTACTATTTTACATTTCCGGGGAAATACATGCATCAATACTAGCGTCATTTACAAATGTGTGTACATTCTATCAAGACCACCATGTGGAACATGAGACATATTGGTTCATGAGCTCATTAGTCCTCGAACAGCGTTTACTGTAACCATTAGCTATCAAAAGCCATGGAACACTTTAATAGATCTATTGGGTTGACACCCCCACTCTTGGTTAGTCGCTCTAACCGGTTACATACAAAAGAGTCTTAGTATTCTACCATACATACATTGTCTTTAGTGTACAATGCGCGAGGCACAACAGTCAAGAGGTTTGGTTATGGGACTCATGGTTTGCACAGTAATTATTCGCTTAGCTAGCCTATGATTGGTCATACACGAATTACACATTGGTTTTTACTTGTTACATTCAAACCCTGAACTCACCAACATTATTGTTGACAAAACTCGTTATGCATGTTTTTCAGGTAACTAATGGAGGGCCACAGAGATTTGAGGGGGGGGGGGGGGGTTCGAGTAGGGGTGTAAATGACACGTAGCGGCTCGGGATCGGCTCGGGATCGGCTCGATAAAAAGCTCGAACGAGCCGAGCCTTAACGAGCCCGAGCCCGAGCCCGAGCCTGAAATATGGCTCGTTTAGTTATCGGGCCCGAGCTCGAGCCCTAGATACAAAGCTCGATTGGGCTCGCGAGCCTAATCGAGCCTTAACGAGCTAAAACCCGAGCCCGAGCCTAAGTACAGCCGAGCCTAAATTATAGCCTTAACGATTGGGCTCGCGAGCCTAAGTTATAGCCGAGCTTTTGCGAGCTCGAGCCGAGCTTTTGAGCTCGTTTGAGATTCTCAAATCACCTCGAGCCGAGCCGAGTCGAGCTCGAGCTTTGGATTTGGCTAGCGAGCCGAGCTCGAGCTCAAGATTATAGGCTCGAACCGAGCCGAGCTCGAGCTCGAGCTTCACAAAACCTTAACGAGCCCGAGCCGAGCCCAGTCAGGCTCGGGCTCGGCTCGGCTCGTTTACACCCCTAGGTTCGAGCATGCACTACGTGGTATCACTTTGATGGGTTTTTGTCAACCTTACGATGTTTGATTTCAAGTTCAAGAGTACTAGATAATATGACCTTTTGTTATGATGTCGTTTTAAATAAATTTATGACAATATCCATCATTTATGGTGGTACTATTTTAATAAATGTGTGTTGCTTGAACCTTGAGCTTGAAAACCTTTCGATCGTTGCATCCCCGTGTTTCCGCCTTAGCAGGGTGTGACACCTTGGTTGGTGCGACGTATAAAATTCTATCAAAGGTTCTCTCTAAAAGGTTGAACGGGGTCTTGGACAACTTAATAAGCCCTAATCAATCGGCCTTCGTCGGGGGTAGAAATATCCTCGATAGCCCTCTTATTGTTAATGAAACAATTTCGTGGGCTAAGAAGAATAAAGTCAAGGTGCTTATTTTTAAGGTGGATTTCCAAAAGGCGTACGACTTCATGAATTGGAAGTTCTTATTCAAAGCCTTGGGGTACATGAATTTCCCTCCGAAGTGGATAGATTAGATTAAGGGTTGTTTGTCCTCCGGGAATGGGTCGGTCTTAGTCAACGGCCCTCCCTCGGGTCAATTCCATTACAAAAGAGGCATTAGACAAGGCAACCCGCTTTCCGCGTTTTTGTCATGGAGGTTATGAATATGTTTATGAATCAAGCGGTGTCCTTGGGTTTATTTTATAGGCTTCAACTTCCAAATGGAGGGCCTCTTTTGACACATCTTTCTTATGCGGACGATGTCATTTTCATCGGGGAGTGGTCTAAAAATAATGTTCGGAGTTTAAATAGGTTCATTCGGTGTTTTTTCTTGACGTCAGGACTTAAAGTAAACTTCGATAAGAGCTATTTGGTTGGGATTGGTGTTGACAGTGGCGAAGTCTCAAGGTGTGCCCGGATCCTAGGATGTAAAATCGGGAGTCTTCCGTTTGATTACTTGGGAGTCCCGATCGGGGCTAATATGAAGAGGGCAAAACATTGGTCTCCGGTTATCGATAAGTTTAATAAAAAACTTTCGCTTTGGAAAGCTAAGACTTTATCGTTCGCCGGTAGATTAACCCTTGTGAAAGCGGTTTTAGGGAGTGTTCCCTCGTATTATCTTTCCTTTCCACGCTCCTACGATAGTTATAAACAAGATGGAGGCGATTAGGAGAGATTTTGTTTGGGGTAAAAAAGGGGAGAGATGCAAACTTCGATGGGTTAAATGGGATAAGATTGTGAAACCGAAGTCTTTGGGAGGGATGGGTGTTGGCGGGATTATAGATTTCAATGAAGCTATGATTGCTAAGTGGTGGTGGCGTTATAAAAAAAGATGGGCACTTGCTCTGGGCCAAAGTGGTTAGAGCCATACACTCTTCGGCTAGAACTAAAAATTTAATCCCTGTTAAAAAAACTCTTACTGGAACTTGGAAAGATACTGGAAATGTGGAAGGAAGATTATTCAATAAAGATACATGTATAAGTAACAAAATGTATGCTAAGGTGAGAAACGGGTTGAATACGCGATTTTGGAAGGACGCCTGGGCTGCTAGCGTGAGCTTTGTGGTCAAATTCCCTGAATTGTATAGGTGAGTGGTGAACAAGGATGTGCTGGTAGCTGACTGTTGGGTCACTACTGATCAGATCGGCTCATGGTCTTGGTCTCTTGTGAGACCGCCTTCGTCTCAAGCTGAAAATTCTCAATTGGAGGAGCTAAAATTTTTGATCCAGCAGGTTATTTTGGGCTCTGGGCCTGGGATATTCCAGTTGGAGTGTCATTTTTGACCAGAAGCATTCGGTTTGATGTTGTTGCTGTTTCGGTTGCTGGTTTAGTGGATCCGAAGTTTAAGTGGAATAATTGGGCTACGTTGAAGGCTAATTTCCTGCTGTGGAGGGCTTTAATTGACCGGTTGGCGACGGAAGTGGCTTTGGTTGCCAGTGGGGTTCCGATTCCTAATAAGGTGTGTCTTAGATGTGGGATAGCGGATGAGGACTCGTCTCATGCTTTTCTCAATTGTCTTTGGGCTCGGGCTATTTGGTGGCATGTTTTGGTGTGGTTAAAAGTCCCTTGGCCCGCGGGAAACGTTTCTTTGCAAGATTGGATCAATCATTTGGAGGACGCCTCGGGCTCGAAAAACTGGAAGAAGTGGACGAGTATGGTGGGTCTGGCATCTTTGCTGGGCAAGGAATTCTAAGACGTTTGAAGACAAGTTCATTAAGGTGCAAGTGACGGTGGACGCGATAAAGGAAGATTCCTATCTTTGGGCGGTACACAGAGCCAAAGCCCACAGCCTGTCATGGGCTGATTGGGCTGATTTCAATGTTAGTTTATATGTGTAATTTGGTGTTTGTTTTCCGGTTTTTGGTATATTTTTCTAGTTTCTGGCTGGCTCTTTATATGCAGCTATAAAATGATTGAGGCTAAAAAAAACACTTTGTCATGTGTCTTAGTTACCGGAGGACATCATTAATTACACATGTTGAGAAAATAGAAAAATACACAAAATGTCTTCACTATCTTTGCTTTTATAGTTTCTTCATGCATCCATGTCCTTTTTTTCGTTGAAAGGAAAAAAAGGCCTCTCTTACGAGGGATTTTGGACCCAATTTTGTGTGACCAAAACTTTGTGTTTATAGTACTATATGTTTTTACAAGACTCTTATACCATGTGTAGTACGACGTTAATGAGGCCTTAAATCTCATTTTAGTGCTTTTTAAGGCCCTCTACACCGCCCCCTGGGACCTTAAAATCCCAAAATAAGTCTCAGGAGTTAAAAATTTAACACTCAATTTTTGGAATCTTTCCTTGGAATTCTTGCCAACCAATCAAACGAGGGGAGTGGGGCGCTAACTTTGCTCCCATTAGGGGTGTTCACGAGCCGAGCAGATCCGAGCGGAGCGGCTTGTTTACAATCGAGTGTAAAACCGAACGAGCATTCTTCGAGCGCAAATTTTCCGAGCGAGAATCAAGCGGAGAGTAATATGTACGATCATAAAATTGTGATGTTTCCTTGGATGTTTTCATTGTCGGGTCACAACTAAGGTCAAAATGTCCAATAATAACACTAATATTGAGATTCTAGTGTTCAATGATGAGGCTTAGATTGAGGCTGGTGAGATGATGGGCATACGTAAGAGAACAGTTGTTGTATTACGACGTAGGTGTGATATCAAGCAACAATTAGCGATGAATGACTAATAACATAAAGAAGTCAAGATGTCACTTCATGACTTATTGTTTTTACTACTAAATCTAGTGTTAAATTTCTATTAATTTAAGTGGGCTAGTTATATTTTGTTTGCATATATTGACGCAAATCCAATATAATGTTATATAAAAAGCCTTAAATTTATCTATAAATTGTGTGTATATTTATTATTATATAAATAAAAATTTATTCGAGCCGAACCGAGCCGAGCATACCTTTGCTCATGCTTGGCTCATTTACAAACCAAACCGAGCCGATCGGCTCATATACAACCGAGCGGAAGACCGAGCGAGCATTTTTCGAGCATTTTTAGAACGAGCGACAAGCGAGCCACGAGCGGCAAACGATTTGAACAGCCCTAGCTCCTACTACGTATGGCCTTATGTACATGACATCCACCATAGTACGTGGATTTTTAAAATACAATAGCTAGTTGAAAATAGATATTACGAGACCCTATTTTGAGCCAAAATTGCGCGATATTATATCATTAAAGCGTCATGGTAGATAACATTTCGTTAAGGTTCTAACTTAAACGAGCATTCGTGATTGTAACTTATAACAACCATTTGGTCATTGTTAAAACCAGTGTTTTGAAAACCGGACCGGACCGGCCGGTCGGACCGGCCTCCGGGACCCGGACCGGTCCGGTTCGGGTGGTTGGACCGGTGGTACATCGAACCGGCTGAGAACCGGTGAACCGCCCGGTCGAACCGGAAAACCGGGAGGTCGGACCGGAAAACCGGGAGGTTGGACCGGTTTTTGGTATTTTTTTTTATTTTTTTTATTTTTTTTTGTTTTTGGGCCGGTTCGTTGGACCGGTCGAACCGGTCGGACTGGTCGAACCGGTGAACCGGCCGGGGGTCCGGTTCGACGTCCGGTCCGGTTCTGAAAACCTTGGTTAAAACATTCTGAGCATAATTGCATGAATCTACAGTTGTATTGGTTCAATCTGAACAATTATTTGGTTACATCTTGTGCTCAATATTGATCCACTATTTCATGAATATGCTGTTAAGCAATTGCACTTTACGCAAAAATAATTAATTAAAAAGCTTGATATTTTATTGAGTTAAAAACTAATCAGGCTATATATACTTATAAATGGTAATATTTTAAGTTCCGTGTCATAGTTAATGATCCTTCTACTACGGAGTATTTTTCTTTGTCTTTTACGTTGATGTGACTATGATTGCAACATTATTATGTAAGATATGTGTGAGGTTTGAGTAAATACACATCTACATATTTTAACACGTTCAAGATCCTTAATACGTTATACGCACTACAAGAATTTTAACCTTTAGCGGCGACACCTTTAGCGGCGACACCTTTAGCGGCAACCCGCCAAAGTGTCGTTGCTAAAGGTCAATTTTAACCTGGCCTCTCCACAGCCGTTGATCAATCTTTGATCAACGACCAAGATTTCATCGTACATATATTATTAGCGGCCACACTGTCGCCGCTAACAGTCCCCCAAAAATTTCACAACACCCGCCCTTTCTTCTTCCTTTCCCACTCTTTCTTTTTCACTTTACCTTCTTCCCTCTCAACTCTCTCTCTCTCTCTCGCAGACAATCTCTCTACCGCTCTAGCTCTCTCTCTCTCGTATCTCACCTTCTTCTTCTTCCCTCTCACCCTCCTTTCCCTTTCACACCACCGGAGCAAACCCCACCACCACCGGAGCAAACCCCACCACCACCGGAGCAAACCCCCACCACCACCACCACCACCGGCTCTCTCTCCCTCCCTCTGCTCTCTCTCGTAAGTCTTCCTTTCTTTTTTTTTTTCGTTTTTTTGTTTTTTTTTTTGTGTTTTATTTTTTTGTTTTCTATTTTTTCTTTTTATTTTCCTTTGATTTTCTATTTTCTTTTTTTTTTCCAGTTTTTTTTTCCAGTTTTTTTTTCTTTTTTCTGTTTTTTATTTTCCTTAATACGTTATAGTACGCATCACCAATGTTATTTATGATGTATATTAAAATTAATATTTTCAGTCGGTGTTTTTGATACTATGAAAACATATTATGATTAAAAAAATGACAGAGAGTAGATTAAAAACTACTACACTGATAAAAAAAATTGCTGATGATAGTGTGTTGCTAAAACTAAAAATTGATGGTCGTAAACTATTAGTTAGTAATAAAGTCTAGTGAAATTATAGGTTCAATTCCTTATAAGTCTAAGGTTAGATGAAATTATGGTATAATAAAATTTGCCGTTAAAAAGATAATAAATAAAATAAAGCATACAAATTAAGGTTTTAAATTAAACTATTTCTTATACAAACCTAATTTAAAAAATATAAATAATTACGTTTATATAGTGGTATTCAGACTCAGTGTTGTGGAACTCGCTAGGCGCTAGTCGGCCAGTGGGGTACCGACTAGGGATTAATCATGATTAATCAGAATTAATCGGTTTGGATTTTTATATATATATTTTTTCCAAATTTATACATTTATAATGTTAATTTTATACATTATATGTATAAATTTAGAAGTTAAAGGGCCAAATATAAGCTAGTAACTTTGGAGGGAGTTAAATATTAAAATACCTAAACTTAAATAACCCTCACCTCCATCGTTTACAATATCCCGTTTTTCCTCTTGATTCCCTTTTTCATGGAGTTTCGTGAATTTTGGTTCTAAATCATGGATTATCATCCAATTTTGAGGTAAGAACTTGTTTTGTTTGATCGACTTGCTCCAGTTTTGACTCGTTCAAATTCATTTTTGATCTAATTTGAGTTTTTTAGATCCGACTAATCAGTGATTAATCGCGATTTTTACAACCCTAGACCGACACCGATTAATTGAGTAATTAGCCGAAAATTAATCAGTAAAGTGAGGACTAGTGATTAACCAGTGATTAATCGCGATTTTTACAACCTTGTATTCGGTATATCTTACTTGTTTTGTTTATATTTAATGTTATTGTAAATATTAAGAAAATTTAAACCCTAGCTCTTAAAAAATTATTAAGAACCAATTTGCATTAATTTAAGGGAAACAAGTTGACAACCATGAGTGTTTGCTAACCACAAGCAACAATGCAACATATATTTTTAAAATAAACAAACATTATTTAGAATGCATAAAAAATTATAAAATTTGAACGTAAAGTTGGAATGAAAAATTATATCAATTTTGATAAAAGAGCATCAATAACGGGGGGATTTTGGACCGTCTGGCATTCCAAACTTGAATTGCAAACCAATGTCACCTTTTAAGGAGATGATGTGAAGACGGTTTGGTTGTGTTTGGTTCGGTATATCAGACCGGTCTAAAACTGAATTGGTGGGATCCTTCCATTAAAGAATTGATTTTAATATAGAAAAATAAAATTTTCATCTATTTATCTAACCTACATTTATAAATAAATAAAAACCTCAATTTAAACTAATTAAATTACAAATAGGGATTTAAAAATTAGATACATAAATTAAAAATTACATAATTTTTTATCATTTAAATTTTATTTTTTATTTAATATACTTTAATATAATTAGTTTATTATAAAGTATTTATTAAAAAAATAACTAAGAAATATTAAATTAATTAAAGATAGAGTATATAAATTATATATAGTTTAAATAAAAATGAAAAGTAGGTTATGAGGTGGAGTTTTGGATTGTTTATGATTGTAAAAAAAAAGTAGGTTTGAAATAATTATAGTTTGAAATAAGACAAAATTACACGGATGGTGCCTGTGGTTTTCATGTAATAACGCCTTAAGTACTAAGCAACTTTTTTAACTTCTTTAGGGCCCGTGGTTTAGTTTTTGTAACGAAAATGGGTATTAAGGTTTGTTTTTGTAACAATGTTAGGTACTAATACTAACTATCATTAAATTTTCTGTTAACTTTAGTTAAAGTGATTAAAATGCCTTTTTATAAACTAGAGGGACCATTATGTATTAAACTTCATTTACAAAACCTTTAGTACCCAAACATGAAACTTTAGATAAACCACAGGGACTAACCATGTAATTAACTCATTATTTTATTAAATGTATTTATTTTTAAGATTTTTAATTAAATAAGGAATATTTAATTAAAACATTGTTCGATTAAATATATTTATCCAATTATTTATAAAAATAAATCAAAGTTACTAGATTAATAGTTGTAACCATAAAGAAAACATTTAACTTAATGTTGGATGGACTTGTGTTATGATTACAACTATTAATCTAATAACTTGGATTTAACTTATAAAAATGTTTTCTTTATGTGATTGAATTAAGTGTTATTTTTGGCCAAAAAGATGTAAACCCAATTCAAGAAAATTAAAAAAGATAGAAACAAACAGAAGGTGAATTTTTATAAATAAAAAAAAAGAAAGATTTTTTTTCTTCTTCAAGAACTGGTGGACTTGGTAGGTTTGGACCTACAAGGTAAAAATCATTTTTTAATTTCATTAAAATCTATAAGTAAATTAATAACATTTAGAACGTTTTATTTATCTTAGAAGTGTATTTATTTTTATAAATAATGGGATAAATATATTTAATAAAACAATATGTTTTAATTAAATATTCCTTATTTAATTATAAATCTTAAAAGTAAATACATTTAATAAAATAATGAGTTAATTACATGGTTAGTCCCTGTGGTTTATCTAAAGTTTCATGTTTGGGTACTAAGGGTTTTGTAAATGAAGTTTATTATATAATGGCCCCTCTAGTTTATAAAAAGGCATTTTAATCACTTTAACTAAAGTTAACAGAAAATTTAACGATAGTTAGTATTAGTACCCAACATTGTTACAAAAACAAACCTTAATACCCATTTTCGTTACAAAAACTAAACCATGGGCCCCTAAAGAAGTTAAAAAAGTTGCTTAGTACCTTAAGGCGTTATTACATGAAAACCACAGGCACTATCCGTGTAATTTTGTCTTGAAATAATGTGACATTAAGATGTGACGGTTTGGTATTCCAAACCACCTTCACCATTGTGAATGCACTTTTCGTCCAAAAACAGACGGAGATTACGGATGATGATGATTGGTTTGTGATGTTGGTGGGGCCCCTCAATGGTAATAATGCCGTTGGATTAAAAAAAAAGTTTTCCCATCTTCCCTTTAAATTACACCCACTACCTCACATTTTTTTTTAAAAAAAAATCTCTCAAATCTTTTCATTTTTCTCTCATTTTTTTATAAAAACATCTTACCCCACTATAAAAAAATATAGATCCTTTCAACCCATTCAACCAAAAAAACCCGAACACTCCGAACCAAAAACTCCCAATCAAAACGTGAACCATAATGCAAACATCCCTGTGGGTTTTAGCGGATGGTATCGACTGGTGGTTCCGTCCACGTTTTCGAATTACCAACAGTCCTCCTCCAACGCGTTTCAACAACTAAGTTTAATGCAAATGAAACAACTTCTGCAATCGAATTTGTTCAATCAAATGCAAATGCAACCTATGTTTTCTACTTTTTCTACACCGACTCAACCATCTCCCTCACCACCACCAATAGGTCGCGGAGGCGAAGTTTGATATCCCGATCGAGGAGGCGCATCGTCTCATTGGTTTGTCACTGTTTTTAAAATTTATTTTACTTGTTAATTACATTTATTATATTTTTATTTATATTATGTTGTTACTACATAGGTCGAAATAAAACAAAGAGAGAAGCGGTGGCGAAAAAACAAATAACGTCTGGGAGCGGTGGCGAAAAAACAAAGCACATTAGGTTATCGACAAACTGCAATAAGACATCATTAAAAAATATAGCTAGATATTATTTTTAAGTTTCGTTTTTTTTATTTCGGTAATTTTTAAAAATTTTAGGTGTCGTTTTTTTTATTTGTAATTTCTACTTCTATTTTAATGCTATGTGACTTTTTTAATTTAGGTGTATTATTTATTTTAATTATATAGTTTTATTAATTTAGAATAAAAAAAAAAGTTGGACCAAGGAATACCAGCCCCACACTCTTGAGTAGTCCTCATCTTATCATCTTTTGTGACGGGCTTATTTTTTGCTAACGTGACCGATAGTCTTTCTAAAATGAGCCTCTACCACACCTGATAGTCTAAGAGCAACTTGAATGGGTGGTTAATTTCAAACAACAACATGGCAATGGCATACACTTTTGGACCTAGGCGTTGGAGATAACGTCTGGATTCAACATCAAATTATTGCGAAAACAAAAATAACTATTCTAAATCATTTATGCTTAGTGGTTTATTATTTTTGAACTTTTTGTTTCTTACGTTCATGTTTGTATATTATTATACTAGGTTAGAGTCCCGTGTATACACACGGTGCATCCCCAAGTCAAATGACAAAGCGTCAAACAAAGCATTACCTGGCAATTTATAAGGTACTAACCTATATGTAACCAACATATGAGTTGTTTGACTTTATATAAGTCAAACTTTGCTTGATTACTACTTCTGCAAATTAACATCAGAGGAAGGATTCTGAACCAAGTTTCAAATTACCGACCCATTTTCACTTAAAGCGTGTTGAGATACGTCCGAAACATAACTATAGTTGTCAGGCTAAATCAAAACATATTACGGAATATCCGGCTAGTTTTACGACCCATCTATCTAACCAAAACTTAATAGACTTACGATCACAAACAATGACACAAAATCCTGCAACTAATCCGCTGCTTCATAATCTGACAAAATTCTATAAAGATTGTAGTATACAAGTTTTATTTATTCAAAGTTACATAATACATTAGTTCGCATTCATACTTCAATAACAATTGTATGATTCCCAACTCCGTTTTTCTATTTAATGAACTCCATCATATATACTCGAGATCTATATGAGTTTTTGCGACTGAGATAGCAAGGTGAACAACTTGTTTGCTAATGTTAAACACATAACATACATTAACAAAATATTGTTGAAAGGAGCAAATTATTTACTTACAGGCATATTATCACAACTCATGCCAAAATTAGAATATATCAACACATAAAAAATAAGATAAAGCAATGACCTGCAATAAAAAACAGATGCCTTTACATCTGTCGGTGTAGAAATCACCTATCAATAGACCAACTGTTAATAACATTCATGCGATTTTCAGCAATAAAAAAGAGTATAAAACTATTTATTTCTAAATCACAACAATTCCATTAAATTATAAGCCATTGAGTTATTAATATCAAAATAAAATTGTCTAACAAATCGAGTAAAACTACAATAGATTAACAAAATAATATAGCAACTAAAGTAAAAGATAAAAAAATAACCTTCAAAATACATGAAGACGCTGTCCTTTATACGCCAATGTTTTCGTTGACGAACAATGACAACACGCATAACTTTCTTCCTGGTATCTTGATGGAAGACAGTTAAGTCGTCCCTTGATACCTTTTATCGAGATGATGTACCAGTGTTGCCAGCGCAGTTCACCATTGAACCCATCGGCGACGAATGGATAGAAGAGATAAATGGAGCCTGAGGAAGAAATGGAACACCGCCATATATAATGAACTTTTTTTTATCAATTTGCATTATTCACATGTGTCCACACATGCTTTACATTATCATAGATATAAAAAGTCAACACAAATTCAAAATTCTCTTGATAATCTTTATTAATTCATCAAAACATATTTCTCTTAAACGACCCCATTTGGCATGCATTGAAAGTTTAAAAATGATCAGCCCTATTTAGCATGTTAAAAACATTTGAGGTGTTTCCCTTTAAGCTCTTTTTTGTATTCTACATGTTTAACTTGTTTGAGACATAACTTATATACAAACATTTGCATGTAAATGGTTGAAAATGACACCTTAAAATGAAAATACCATGATAATCCAGTAGAGAGATATGTAGTTACCTTTAAAGAAGAAAAATTAAGAGAAATTTGTTTCATGGCATGTACATTTGCTTCAAGAAGTTGCCCTGATTCACCACCAATATCTACAAAAACAAAAGGTTTTCAGTATAAAAAAAAATATTTTTTGCAAGACAAGATTATAGTTATAAAACAAATTATGCATCAACCTTCATAAGATATGTTATCATCACTAAATCATTCAATCGCCATAGTAATTTCACTAAAATCAAATTCAAATTACAGCAATACATAGAAACCTCAGTGACTTTGGAACAAAAAGTTTAGTTGAATGACGATTTTATGACTATAAAACATAATATCAATGACTATAAAACCTAACATGAGATCATCAAACACACATAATATGCAACGTGATTGTTTTCAAAAAGTTATAAAAACCCCAGATCCCCAAACTGGATTGTGTTTGAAGGAAAAAATTAAAAAAAAAAGACCAAAGAACAAAGACTTCAAACGGTACATTCGGAGGATGAAGGTATATGTTAAGAA
Source organism: Ambrosia x helenae (assembly GCA_030844895.1). Classification (NCBI taxonomy): domain Eukaryota; kingdom Viridiplantae; phylum Streptophyta; class Magnoliopsida; order Asterales; family Asteraceae; genus Ambrosia; species Ambrosia x helenae. Next base: position 15,353 of record JAUTDX010005992.1, read on the forward strand.
TAAGATTGTAAGAATTTGAAAACAGTCCAAGTCGCTTTTGACCCGTTTCATTTCTAGTTAAGTTTACTGTGATTGCTGATTTGACCAGTTAGATGAAAAATAAAACCCATATCAACTTATTTGTAAGTAAACTGGTAAAAAAAGTCAACTCTAGAATTCACAATCATGTCAGTAATATTGTTTTAGATCACATAACCTTTGGAACTTTGAAGCTCTTGAATCCATGAATCGTGAGTATCTGTAAAGTAAATCAAAACGTGTTTCATAATTTGCGTTAAACTATAAAAAAATACATATAATAAATTAACTAAATGTATTAAAGTAGCTGAAATATACAACGTTTTGTAGACAATGATTAAGATTAAGACCCTCACCTTTTGAAGAATGTGAGGAGAGATGATGTCCATACGCTCAAAATTGAGGTAATTTTCGAGTGCAACCTTTGGCATATACGGCTTTCTTGATGCTCCATGTGACGTCATTGCTGTTCATTGTACAAGATCACGTAATGCATAATATATTTTATTTATTACGATACATTATATGGCTGTTTCATCCTGTCATACTCTTCCAGTTTTGAGTTGCTTTATTGCCATTAAAGTATTAAACAGTATCAATCTCAAGCATATATCATGTTGAAGTGAGGTTCTATTTGTAATAACAATTTGATACTGAATCTATTTTGAAAGAGAATAAATATTGTAAGTACTTGTAAACTATAGCTATTTTAAGTAGTCGAAGTTCCCGATGGGTCAAAATGGCAAATATCAAGAAGAAAACATGGTCTTGTTGTATATTAAGAAGCCAACACTTCATTTCTATAAAATACACTCTTTACTAATAAAAACAAAGATTAGAGCATCATATAAGAACAACCAATTAATAAGCAGACGATTGTCCTCTAAGATACATCAAAGAACAAACAATAAAAGAGGCAGACTTTTTGCATCTGCCTTTTACAGATGATGTTAGTTACAAATATGAAAGTTACTTATTTCAGACTGTACTATAAGTGTTATGACGATTAAATTGAAATGCTAACTAACATTGAATAAAGTAGTTGATATCAACTGTTTATTCTCTGATACTCTTTTCTTTAAGTGAACCTTTTCTATATAGCAATATCATTCTTGTTCGCTTGTTATTAAAACCTCAAACGGTTATAGACATATGATAACCACACATTATGCACATGATTTCTAAACTAACTTCAACATCCATCCACAATGCAAAACTAAGTTCATGTCCATTAGGCGAATCACCGGATAATGCACCTATCCGGTGCTTAGATGTATGTCCAGTGTTTTTTGTTCATCCTCTCACTTTTTTGAGCTACAATCTTATATTGAGTTAGATCACAAGTTCACAACTATTTCAAAGTTTCATATCTGTTATGCGAATCACCAGATTATGCGCCTCGCTTAGATGTATGTCTAGTGCTTTTTTTAGTTCATTCCCTCACTTTTAAGAGCTACAATCTTATTTTGAGTAATATCCAAACTATTCCAAAATTTCACATCCGTAAGTTAATCACTAAATATGCGCCTATCTGGTGCGTTGACTTATGTCTACTGTTTTTTTCATGATATCAGGCCACATTAGTCAGTTTTGAGTGTTAAGTAACAAAATGATGTTGATTATGATTTCCTAACTACTTGATTTATTAGAAGCAGGTAAGAAATTGCTCTAAGAAACAGACAAGTGCCATAAGCTCTGAATCACCTACTTATTCTAAGCATTAATAAAATGTCTACTTCTATTAGAGTACATATGAGAGTATATGATGTGTATGCATATATAGCCGTGTATGCATGGAGTCAGTTACTTGTAGTTAGTTGGAGTCTTGTGCTCTCTCCTATACAACTAACCGACTCTATGCATACAAGACTATCTATACATACACATCATACACTCATATATACTCTAATAGAAATAGGTGATAGACAAATCAATCTCAAAACAAATTTATGCGTATGCTTCAGATTCTATCATGAACAAAACAACTATGATGCTACAATCTTAATGTGAGTTAAATCAAAACTATTCCAAAATTTCACATCCATAATAATAATAATCACTAAATATGCGCCTATTCGGTGCGTTGACTTATGTCTACTGTTTTTTCATGAGATCAGGCCACATTAGCCTGACTTTAGTGCTAACAAACAAACTAATGTTAAGTATGATTTGCTAACTACTTCATACAATTTAAAATCACCTAATATGTAATTTGAATTAACCTTCCATGATTAATTTGGAGCAGATCCCATGCTCTTCTGTATAGTTGTCCCCTAATCATGTCAACGCACGATCAATTTCTTACAAAATACATATAATATAGAGAAAAAATCAATTAAAGGATATGAACATAGCATTATAGCAATACATTTAAACATAAAAATAATTTTTATTTTTGTTAATCTAGACAATATTTTAAAATCAAAGATAATTTCTATATCACATTAACAATCTCAAAAAGATTCTAAAAAACCAATGGCAGCCATATAACATCATATTGAAAACTGAACCGCTAAGAACTTGGTTAGTCCTAGTTCGGTTTGAGTCGACCAGTTGACATATTCTTCACTTACTTTTTAAACCTTATGTTATGAACAACATCAATTACACTGAAACATTCAAAATCGTATACATTCATACGGAAAGCATAAGCTTTACTAAAAACATGAACAAATAAACCCTAATTTATGAACAACGCCAAAAGATCTGAATATTTTGAAACCTTTAAGGAATGGCGAATTAACAACAGATCTGAAAGTTATATTCTTATGGATTGAAGAATGAATAACAGATCTGAATGCTATGAAGCATTAAAAAAAACAACCCTAATTTATGAAGAACAAAAACATATGAATCAGATTAAATAAGGAACATACAACCACATTCAGATTCATCAGTATTAACCAAATATTAACTTTTCAAATATAAACCCTAATTCATCAGTACTGACCTGAGTTTGATGAATCAAAATACCACGATCGGCGTCATTGTCGGCCAGATTTGCAGGTTCCTCCTGCTATGAAGGAGAAGATAGAGAACCAAAATGAAGATGAAGAGGAGAGAAATATAACGAATCTATATTAAAAAAACTGAAATCGAAACAGGTGAATGATATACCTGTTTTACACCGAGCCAGTCAAAATTAAGCTAACCTGCAAATGGAAAAGAAGTAAAGGGGAGAAGATGACAGCCCTACTCAAGCACGTGATAACCTAACAACCTGGATCAGCTACTAACCTGATTGATCGGAGACCACGAGTAAGTCAATCACTATCGTAATGGACCCCCAATCTCTTAATCACCTTCTCTTTGCGTTCGGTTCACCGGAAACGCGTTTGAGTTACCAGAGTTTGGACGAAACCCTAGCTTCCTACCATAGCCATAAAAAACGATTCAAGAACATAAACTTCATACGATCCATTTGGAGGAAGAAGGCGAGTAAGATAAAATGTCAGATGTGAATCAATACCTGATTATAGGGGGAGAGCGGCGTAAAGAATGGAGTTTTGGTGTTGAACAGAAGATACGTGAATGAGAAATCCTAGACATTTAGGCTTTTATTAGCGGGTTATTGGGTAAGGAATTAGGGTCATGGATCGGGTAAGAAGACCCATACCCAAGTTAAACGGGTTGGAAAATGCTGAGGTGGACACCCTAGAAAGGTGACACCTCATCCCTAGATACTCCTTTATTATATGTATAGATATATAAAGACAATAAACCTACTTTTTTATGTTGTTTACATTTGTAATTTTACATACATGCGTAAGTAATTTAACCTACAGATAACTTATGTTTGTGCAAGTTTTTATATTACATGGAAATACTACTATATACTACTACTACCGCTACTTGTTTGAATTTTCAGAGTAAGAAACAATACATATCAGATTTATGACATTTTTTTCTCTTTCTTTTTTAATAGAGAAAATTGCTCGAATAGTCCCTGTGGTTTGCTCAGATTTCACCTTTAGTCCCTAACTTTTAAAAATTACAGGTATAGTCCCGAAACAGTGGACTTTTTGCACTCGGATAGTCCCTGGAGCTAACTGACGTTAGATAATCCAGTTAAGTGGGTGTGAAATTACTAAATTACCCTTAATTAAATAAAAAATAATATAACACTAGTGGGTCCCACACTTCATCTTCCCCACTTCATCTTCCCCACTTCATCTTCTTCACTACCACCACCACCACCACCACCACCACCACCACCACCAAAAAACATCCCTGATCAAATCTCCAACATACTCGATCGACGTGACAACCCAAACAAAGAAACCCCACCACAACCAACACACACCATTCTTTACAGTTAATAATAAATAATAATAAAAAAATGTCTAAACCCTTACCGGCGACCAAAAAGTCACCGGAATCCCTCAACCCGAACGAATTCCGTCACAGCCCAGTCCACTACGCCGTCGTTTTACGCGACCACACAACTCTCTCACGAATAATATCCTCCTTACCAAAACTATCCGACCCGAAAAAGATCCACACAGAAACCGACTCATTAACCCAAGAAACCATCTCTGATCAAATCTCCAACATACTCGATCGACGTGACAACCCAAACAAAGAAACCCCATTACACCTTGCAGTTAAAACAAACGATGTGTTTGCTGCACGTGCGTTGGCGAATGCTGGTGCTGACGTGTCGTTGCAGAATGCTGACGGGTGGAATGCGTTGCAGATGAGATGACGTCAGAAAGTGGGTTTTTGGAAGATATTTTTTATGGGTTTTTGTGGGTTAGGATAAACGGTGTCGTTTTGGATTGAGGTTTAAAAAGGGGATTGAGGAAAGTGGTGGTGGTGGTGCCGAAGAGGCGGGTGGCGGAGGGGACGGTGGCGGTGGTGTGGGCGGCGGTGGACATGGTTGTCGAGAGGAAAGAGGTGGGGACTATGAATAGCCAAAGTTGAACGGCTAGGTTTTGGTGGATTTATAATTTGTGATGGGTGGTTTATGTGCAAGGGTCACGGGTGGTGAGGTTGATACGTGACTGACATTTTGGTATAGGAGTAGGACCATGTATAAAGTTCTGATTTTGTGGTAGTGGAGATGGGGAAGATGAAGGTGTGCAGAGGTGGTGGTGGTGGTGGAGATGGATGGTGTGCAGAGGTGGTGGTGGTGGTGGTGGGATGGGGAAGATGAAGGTGATTGGGGTGGGGAAGATGAAGGATTGTGGGCCCCATAGACTTATTATTTAATTGATTTTTTTATTTTTATTAAAGTAAGGGTATTTTAGTAATTTCACACCCACTTAACTGGATTATCTAACGTCAGTTAGCTCCAGGGACTATCCGAGTGCAAAAAGTCCACTGTTTCGGGACTATACCTGTAATTTTTAAAAGTTAGGGACTAAAGGTGAAATCTGAGCAAACCACAGGGACTATTCGAGCAATTTTCTCTTTTTAATATTTTAAGATTGAAAAACTAATGATATACTTTATTTGTGTGTTCTGCATAGATCATCTCTCCTCAATTTATACATTTAACATATATCAATATTACTATTTTTTTTTTTAAAATTGCCACATGAGTTTAAGAATGGATGTATTTTTTTTAACGATTACTTTCATTTGAATGACTCAATGATACACTGTCTAATTGGCAGCCCAAGCTAAAGTCTGCCCCAGCCTACGCTGTCTTAACTGGGCCTATGCTTGTATATCAGACTTAGTTACGACGTCCTCCGAAAACCGTACTGCCTCTACACTAGTTTCCTCGCTGGAGTAACAGCCGGGTGAAAATCGGGGTGTGGCTCGGGATCGAACGCTCCTCGGTGCGTTTATCACCATCATTACCCGAATACCGTAAAAAATAATGAAGAGAGTGGGAATCGAACCTGGGTCACAATGAACACCAAGTCTTTCCCCAACCACTCCACCACTACCTCATTGCATAAGAATGGATAGGGGTGAGCATTTCGTGGTTCGGACCCATAAGAACCTTGAACCCGACCCGTGAAAACCTTGGACCCGAACCTTTTTAAATATATGGGTCGGTTTCCGGTTCTAGATTTATATGAATTATTGGTTCCGGGTTGGGTCGATTCCAAACCCACGGTTTTTATATAAGAACCCCAAGAACCGTTTGTATTTTAATAATTAGAACATCTTATTAATAGATTGATAATGTATGAAAAAACTACAATGTATAAAAATGATCCAATAGATTTGTATTATTAACGCAAGACCCTTTACCCGACCTATTAGAAACTTTTAGGACCCGGAACCATATAACCTTTTAAGGTTTAGTACATGGTTCCTAATCTCAACAAAGGGTATACGGTTCTGATGGGTCTGGGTCAAGTCGGGTCAGTTCCTGACCCTTTGCACAACCCTAAGAATGGATGTATACTTATTTGAATTTTAGAGTAAGAAATAATAAATATTAGATTAATAATATTTCTTTTCAATTTTAACTTGTACGTTAAGATTGAAAAATGAATGATTTATATTATTATGTGTGTTCTCCAATAAATATATATATATATATACTAGCTGATTACCCCGGGAGGTCCCGGGGTTGATAAATCTAATTTTACGTGATAACCTATTACAAATGGCTCAAGTTAACTAACCACAAAATCTTCCAATCATTGCATGTTTATAGTATTCTAATCAGTAATAACTCATATTCCCCACAAAATCTAATTTTACGTGATAACATGAACACTTTGTGTGTTTTTTTTCCTGTATGAACGAAACCCCACAAAAAATAGTCGATTTTTTCTCCGTTTTTTATATAGCACACTATGGTACTCGTTGGAAAGATAATAAAACGCTCGTTAATTTGGTGTAATTTTTTTCTTTAAAAAATCCCGTATATAAAAGATATAAACGTTTAAAAGTTATGGGAGGAAATATGAGAGAGAAAATTTTAAATTTATTTTTAAATTCTTTTTTCCTAAAATAACTAAATTTAATTAAAAAAGGAAACAATTTAAAAACACCAAAAACTCTCCATTATGATGCCACGTGGCATAAGGTTGAGGCCTCCATTGCACGCCACGTCAGCAAAGGTCTTTTCTTTTATATATATATATAGATATATATATATATATATATATCTACTATAATATATAAATAAAACCTTTTTTAGGACACCTGTCAGTTGCTTAGGCCATCTAGATTTTTTTTCCCCCGCTCATTATCTGTAACAGAATTAACCTTTAAATTAGGATATTTCAGTGGCATGTTGTGACCCAGTTTGAACATGAGGCTAAACCCTATTTTTCCCAAGATTATCTCCATCGTCAACAACAGACTATTTTTTTTGTTCAAAATGACCTTTCTTTTCTTTCTCTGTATCCATCTTCAAAGTACGTGCTCGTCATATGAAAATTTCTCAGCCGCATCTTCTTTGTTTAATCCTTAAGGTTTACAGTTCATCCTCTTGACGGTGAGTTTATCTTACAATCACTTAATTATCGCATTTTAACTTTCGTTGTTCGATTTCATCTTAAACATCTGTTTACTTTTTTTATTAGGGATTTTGCTATAATCTTCTCGGTATCTAAGGATTCGAGGTTATTATACAAGTTCGTATGTTATATTTCATATGATTTAACTTCGATTTATCGAATCCATTAAGATTTGTTTTCAGATTTGGGTATTCTTTTGTTTTCATATTAGGGTACTATTTTCATATTTGTTTTCATATTTAATCTTAAACATTTGTTTTCATATCTGGTCTTTAATTTGTTGTTGCTAGGTTGAAAAGTGTTCAAGATATTTACCCTTCTGGATAAAAAAATGCAGCAGATGGTTGGTTAATTTTTTGTTTTTGTATTACATATATTAGTTTATGTACATGTGTATATTGATAGTGAAATTGTAAGTATGGTACATCATTTGGTTAAATACCATATTAGGTTGCTCAAATTTGGAGCAATTTGACGTATGATTTATCCCCACATTTGGGTAAATTGAATAGTAGGATACTTAACATGTGGCACCATTTGTGACCAATATGTAGACGTATAAGGTTATACTTTAATCTGATGGTGTCTCATATCATAGAGAGTGGGTTCAGCCCGAGGAATGTGAGATAAAGTTGTCAACATAATTGGTTTAAGGCTCACTTCATGACCATTTGTTTTAAATGTGGTAGGTGCCTATAGATGAACCCTTGCTAAGTTTCCTTAGTGAATGGAAACGTGTTAAATAGGTTGAACGGGTCAAAATTCGCCTCAAGAGTATTTAGTGCACCAACATTTCATATTGTTGTATTAAAGAAAATTGCTATAGTTGTATAAGTGTAGTAGCATATAATTAGTCATTTATAAGGTTCAAGAAAATTGCTTGTGGTTCATATACCCATGCTATAAGTTATCTGTTTATATTGCTGTTGAAATGAAAATTGTTATTACTTGGCTGTTTCCTTTGATCCAGCGGTTGGCTAATAATCTTTTAGTATTTTTATTTGGAGGGTAGTACTATTTTGAAATATATAAGAATGCATAACTAACTTTTTTCATGAACTGCAGTTAAATATTAATGTTCATTAGTTTTAAGTTGTATATAGAGGGTAAATGTGATGCCCAAGGTGGCCTGAGATTGATAAGTTGAAAAACCGATCTCTGTTAAAAGTCTATTTGAAGAAAGTTTGCCACGTCATGGTATTGAATTTATCACCTGCTTACCTTTTAAAGTAGGGGTGTTTATCAAACCGATTTTTTCGAATAATTTATTTGTTACTGAATTCGTATTATATTTGAATTCGATTAAAAGTTGACCAATTCGATTCGAATTCGTATTTGAATAAAAAAACTCAATTCGAATTCAAATTCTATTTGAATTTGTATATGAAACTCGAATTGGAATAAATTCGTTTAAGGTTAAAACTTAAGTTATGGGCTTTAGTTAGGCTTGAGGTTGGTAATGAGCTAATTTATGACTTAGGTCAAATTCATATATTAACCCAGGTTCTAAAGTTATAGATGTGTGTATAATAAATATGTATTATTTTTATTCGAATTTCTAATCGAATCGAATTTAAAATCATAAATTCGAATTCTTGATAATCAAATCGAATTAAGTCGAATGTTGAATTTTTCAAATTCGAATCAAATTCTGAACATCCCTACTTTAAAGGATACACACAATCTTCATGTTAACTACCTTAATCTTGCTCTAAAGTTTCTTAAGTGGTCTTTAAAGCCAGGCATGGGTTCCAAAGTGTATATAGCCTATGCCGTTGTCAAGAATTAGGCCGTGGAGACTCTTTGGCAAAACTTCACTAAGATATGCCTGATGCGGTGTGTGCTTTTCTTTATTTTTTAAAATATTTTTCAACCCGTGTACTACACGGGTAGATAACCTAGTATATATATATATATATATATATATATGGTGTGTTTGGCAAAGAGCTTTTAAGAGTTTTTAGGAGCTTCAAGCTTTAAACTTTTAGGAAAAAGTTCCTACTCAATAAAAAGGCTTGTTTGGTTGAAGAAGCTGTAAGCTTTTAGGCTGGAGAAAAAGCTCTGTAGTGAAAAGCTACTAGTACTAGCTTTTAAGAAAAAATTCTACAAGCTATAAGCTTTTAATTAGTAAATGACACAAATATCCATTCTATTTTAAAAATAAAATAAAAACATTTTTTACAAGCTATTAATTATGCTCATTTTGGTTATTTTATACATTTGATAAAAAGCTTTCAGCTACCAGCTAGTTTTGCCAAACATACTCATAGTGTTCTGCATATATATATATATATATATATATATATATATATATATATATATAATCTCTCCCCCTGTATATACATTATGCATATTTCACTATTACTATTTTTTTAAAAAATAATTGGTGTATTAGTATAAGTGATAGACTATATTTATGGAAAATATTATTGTGTAAATTAAGTGTTATATTGTTCCTATAATTCAGCCATGTAATTAGCATTGAAAATATTATATATAGTGGTAATTGTTAATGAGAAGGGCAAGGACCCAATTACAAAAATCTTCTATCTCTATCATGGTATCAAGTCTGGTCAACCTTACACTAACCCCACCCTTCTGCCGCCGCCTCTGACTTCCTCTTCTTTCTCCCATTTTGTTGCAGCGCCGCTGCAATACTCCTCCCTCAGCCCTCTCATTTCGTTTGCTTCCTACCTCCTCACCCACTCTTACTCCTCATCATGGACAACAAAATCCACCCGCCTTCACCGTTTCCAACATCAAATCGTTCATCCCGATTATGTTGGAGATGGAATCTGCCCATTATGGTACTTGGTCGGAATTATTCCGTATCCATTGCCGCGCCATTCTTGTTGAAGACCACCTTGAACCCAGACCCATCCAAACCACCACGAGCGAATTTTCTTCTTCAACCCAGAAAGAAACCGGTTCCATCGAGACACCCAAAACTGCTTCCACACCTCAACCCCCTCCAACCACCTCTACTGAATTTTGGGAGCGGCTCGACGCCATTGTTTTACAATGGTTGTATGGTACAGTCTCTCAAGGAATATTAAACTCCGTCTTCAAACCCGCACCACAGCCCACGATGCCTGGAAAGCTATTGAAAATCAGTTCCAAGACAACAAAGCGGCACGTGCTCTGTTTCTGAAACAAAAGTTTGCGAACACTCGCCTAGAAAATTTCACCTCCATGTCCGATTACTGCCAAGAACTTAAGACTCTGGCTGACCAATTGGCCAGCGTCGATGCCCCTGTCGATGACCAAGATCTATCCCTTCATATCATTGCCGGACTCACCGATGTGTATGAAACCATTGGCACCATCCTCATCAACACAAAGCCTTTACCCTCATTCTATGAAATCAGATCTTAGCTTTGTATGCGTGAAAATCGGAAGGCTGCTCAGGCACAACAGGCAGCGAAGACCGCCGGCATCGCCTTGCACACCACCTCCAAAACCTCACCCTCGAACCCGCCTCCTACACCTCACTCACAACCTGACTACCGTGCCGATTACTACTCCGAACGTAACCGTGGGCGCCCTCGTAGGGGTCGTGGCCGTGGCAAGCAATCATGGCCACGTGGCCGAGGAAATCTTCCACCGGGTTCTCCGCAGTCATTTGTTCCATAGTGGTCGAATAATCCTTGGGCAGCCAACATGGGATACTCACAGTGGGCCAATAATAATTACCCTTCACCACAACATTGGGCCGGTTAGGCCCCACCACCCTGCCTCTACCCCACTGCGGCCCAACACACATCAAACAATCAGGCTGGCATCCTTGGTTCGAGGCCCAATTCTACTCATGCGGCTTACACCCCGACCAACATTGAACAAGCCATGCACACAATTTTCTTGAACCCACCGGATTGGAACTCTATCATGGACACTGATGCGGGTGGTCACTATCTTCAACCGTCAGGTAATTCTTAATCTTGTTTTAATAATGCATCTAATCAATATATCATTGCGGTGATGGTAATACCATCCCGGTCACAAGACAGGGCAATACCCGTTTACCCCCACCTTACCCACCTTTTAAATTAAACAATGTCCTTTACTCACCCAAACTAATCAAAAACCTGATCTCTGTTCGCAAACCCACCACCGACAATTCTCTTTCAATAGAATTTGACCCATTTGGTTTTCTTGTGAAGCATCTCAAGACCCGGATCCCTATCCTCTGGTGCAACAGCAGCGGTGATCTTTATCCATTGCTGCCACCTCCCGCCACACAGCGCACATCTCCATATGCTTTTGCAGCTCTTTTTCAACAATTATGGCGTCAACGACTAGGACATCCAGGCTCAAATTTGTTGCATTCCTTGAAACATTCTAAGTCTATTGATGCTAATTCTAATAATAATACAAACATTTGTCATTCTTGTATTTTGGGAAAGAGCATTCATTTACCTTTTAATTCTTCTACTACTTGCACTGTTGCCACATTTGATATAATTCATAGTGATCTTTGGAAATCACCGGTACTTACTAACGAAGGCCACCGGTATTACATTTTATTTTTAGATGATCACATGAATTTTTTTTGAACATATCCGTTGGCAAATAAATCACAAGTGTTTAATATTTTTCTCAATTTGCAAACATGATAAAAACACAATTTGGCAAACCAATCAAAACATTCCAATGTGACAACGGCACAGAATACGTGAATAACGCTTTTAAGCAATTTTGTGCTCAAACAGGCATGCTTTTTTGCCTCACTTGCCCTCACACCTCTTCTCAATAGGGCAAGGCGGAACATAAAATACGAACCATCAACAACATAGTTCACACTTCCCTTGCCCACGCAAACATCCCTTCCAAATTTTGGCATCACGCTCTTGATGTCACCACCAATCTTCACAATATCTTACCCGGCAAAACACACCAATACCTCTCCCCAACCGAACTCCTCTACCATCGCACACCCTCTTACGATCACCTTCGTGTGTTCGGCTCTCTATGCTATCCACTCATTCCGTCAACCACCATACACAAACTCTTTCCCCGCTCTCACCCTTGTGTCTTCCTAGGCTACCCCTCCCAACACCGGGGGTACAAATGGCTCGACCTTACAACAAAGAAAATCACCTTATCCAGCCACGTCTTATTAGACGAAACCATCTACCCTTTTAAACACATGACCACGTCCCCATCATACAATCCCAACCCCTACGATTTCTTATCCTCCTCTGTCCATTCTACCTTCTGGCCTCACATACAATCTCTAAGCTCTCACACCCCCACCTCCTCAAACCCCACGACCCAATCTCCCCATCCGGCCCATCTTCACCCTACCAGCCCAATAACCCCATCTCTCAACCCAACCTCATCCGACCACCCCTCGGTCCATACTCACTCTTCGCCTTTAGCCCATAATCCATCACCACCATCGCCCTATTCACAAACGACTCCCACCTCACAAACTGATCCTAACCTCACACCTTTGACTTCACCCTCTTCGGCCCAATCACCCTCTTCGTCCACATCCACCTCACCATCTCCGTCTCCAACCCCACCTCACCCGACCCGTACCATGCGCACCCGTTCCATGGACAGGATTTCTAAACCAAAACGCTTCCTAAATCTCCACACCTCCACCATTGTCCCTATACCAAAATCGCCCATCTTAGCCTTTTCCTCACCTGAATGGCACCGTGCAATGATTACTGAGTACGATGCACTTATTAAAAACAAGACTTGGGAATTAGTTCCAAGACACCCAACCATGAACGTAATTCGTAGCATGTGGTTGTTTAAATACAAATTTAATTCTGACGGTTCTTTGGAGCGATACAAGGCTCGTTTAGTTTGTGATGGTAGGTTACAGCAGGTAGGCATTGATTGCGTGGAAACTTTTAGCCCGGTCGTTAAACCGGCCACTATACGCACTGTTCTCACTATTTCCCTCAGTCACTCATGGCCAGTTCACCAGCTTGATGTCACAAGTGCCTTTCTACACCGTACTCTAAACAAAGCTGTGTATATGTATCAGCCCATGGGATTTAGAAACAAGGATTTCCCCAACCATGTTTGCAGTCTCAAGAAGTCATTATACGGGTTGAAACAAGCACCTTGGGCCTGGTATCAAAGATTCATGAACTATGTTCTCAAGTTGGGTTTTCGACAAAGTGGCTGTGACACGACTCTTCATTCTTAACCAACTAGCTCATACAGCATACCTTCTCCTATATGTTGATGACATCCTACTGGTTACTTCTACTGACCATCTTCGTCAACAACTCATGTCCAAGCTTGCTGCTGAATTTGCTATGAAGGATTTAGGACCATTGAGCTACTTCCTCGGCATCTCCGTCTCAAGACAGGGTAATTCCATGTTCCTATCACAGCAAGCTTACACCCATGACATCATCAACGCGCGGGAATGCAATCTTGCAAACCCGTTGAAACACCGTAGACACAGGCTCCAAGCTCAGTGCCGTCACTGCTACGCCTTTTAAAGACCCAACTCTATACCACAGCCTGGCCGGAGCTCTTCAGTACCTTACATTCACTCGCTCTGACATCAGCTATGTCGTACAACAGGTTTGTATGCATATGCATGCTCCTACGACTAACCACTGGCCGCCCTAAAACGAGTCATTGATACCTACAGGGTTCTACTTCTCTCGGACTCACATAGAACCTGCACCATCTGCCTCATTAACGGCCTATACTGATGCCGACTGGGCTGGCTGCCCCGATACACGGAGATCCACTTCAGGGTATTGTGTTTACTATGGCAACAACCTTCTCTCCTGGTCATCTAAGTGACAACCCACCATTTCTCGATCCAGTGTCGAAGCCTAGTATCGAGGGGTCGCAAATGTTATAGCAGAAATTTGTTGGTTTCGTAATCTCTTGCTCGAATTACACAAACCACTTTCAAAGGCTACGCTCGTTTATTGCGATAATGTCAGTGTCGTTTATCTGTCCCGCAATCCAGTTCAACATTAATGCACTAAACACATAGAATTGGATATTCATTTCGTCAGGGAACAGGTGCATCGTGGCCACATTCGAGTCCTTCATCTCGCATCTCGCTACCAAATCGCTGACATCTTCACTAAAGGCCTGCCTCGCCAACTATTTGAAGACTTTCGGTTCAGTCTCAGCATCCGCTCACCTCCCGCTTCGACTGCGGGGGTATGATAGACTATATTTATGGAAAATATTGTTGTGTAAATTAGGAGTTATATTGTTCCTATAATTCAGCCTTGTAATTAGCATTGTAAATATTATATATAGTGGTAATTGTTAATGACAAGGACAAGGACCCAATGCAATTACCAAAACCTTCCATCTCTATCAATAACAATGGATGTATCATTAGATATATAACTAGTGTGTTTAGATTTGGGTGTAAATCTGATTTCACTGGCGACAGGATGCATTTAGATATGCTTATATATAAGTGGAGGGATGATGTTCTAACATACAATATGAAATACAATTGTTTGTTTTTATTGTTAATTAAGTCTGTACTCCATACTATGCTCAACAAAATTTGAACTCCCGCTAGTTGTCAAAGATCGATCATACAAATCTACGGGTACTATTATATAAAAATTAAAACAGCTAGCAATACATAGAAAATAAAAAATATATTAAAAGCGAGATTAAGGATGACGACATGATTTGAAGGGCAAAATAGTAATTAAACAACCTAGGGTGGGGGCTACGGGTGAGGGTGATCAATATAATATTGTAAGAAGAATAAAATATGATGGGCAAAGGTTTGGAAAACTCATATAACTTGTGATCACATCGTCTACCACTCAATTACAAAAACTCGTCCTCATCAACAATCAACACACTTTTCTCTGAGGTATCTTAGTCTCTTTCTTTTTTTCATGTTTATCTGATCGAAAGCTTTAACTTTTGGTCTATTGTTTTGATCATCTTAACAACTAAAAGTTTGTTAACGAATTTTGTGTCCTTTATGTGGTTTGATTACTTTGATATTAATTCCTTCAAGTAGTCAAACCAAAGCTACTTATCCAATTATGATTATATATCAAGTCGTGCTAGCTAGTCCGTGGATCAAAATCTTTTGCGTTCATCGTATGTGCATGGTGGATGATTATATTATGGGTTTACATGTGCTAGCTAGTTAAGAGGGTTCGCTAACCCTTGGTAACGAAAATATATATGGTTTTTATATATAAAAATCTGATATTCATTTTTAGTAAATTATGAGTTGGATTTATTATTAATTGTAATCAATAAAAAAGAGAGCCTATGATCAGTTCCATCATACTCTACTAGTTCCACCTGTACGTGTTTACTCAATTATACGATTGTTTTTATTGTTTTATATAATAGAGAGTTTACACTATATTTGAACAAAAAGATAAATTTGTATCATCTTTTGTTTTTTTAACGGCAAAACATCTCTATATATAATTATATATATAGAGAGAGAGAGAGCGTGCGTGCGCCCAGCAAGGAGATGAGAATAAACACCAAAGTCTCAAAATAAATTTGTATTAACTTGATTAATTTTGTATGTAGAGGTTAGAGTCTATTTTGTGAGTTAGTTTAAACATGCATGTGGATAAATGATTATAATTAAAATATGGTTGTGATTGATGTAGAAAAGTATTTGAAGAAAAATATAAAGAAGAAAAACATGGGTTACTGGAAATCCACAGTGGTACCAAAATTCAAGAAGTTGTTCGAGAAGAACAACGTTAAAAAGGCAGGGGCAGCCGAAGCTTGCAAGACCTTGATGACGCTAAGGTACGTTGCTATATCTTACTTATGTTTGTGGAATAATTAAAATAATTTTATATGACGTAATAATTCCAGTAACAAATATATAATTTTAATATGAAAACGCAGGAAGATTACAGTAAAGAGTTTGAGGAGAAGAAGACTGATCTCCAAGCTAAAGTTCTAGAAATCTATGAAGCTTCAGCTGCCGAAATCAAGGTAATAAATTGTTACTTTTGTTAATAACAAGAAAAAAAGTTCATCAATAAATTATTAAACGATAATTAAAATATATTACTTTAATATAAATGACAACGATAGTCATAATTCAGCTCAATTATTAGTTCGGTCCGGTTTTGTAGCGAAGCCATAATCAAAACCAAACCGTCACTTATTAGTTTGGTTTGTTTATTTCGATATGGTTTTGTTGTTTTATTAGGTTTTCGTTCAGTTAAATAATTTTTTTTTTGTCATAACAGGCAGTAGTGAAGGAACGCAAGGCGGGCGCGTTGAAAAAGGTTTCCTCAGCAGTCGAAAAGTTCTTGAGGAACTCTCTAAAATAGGTAAGTATTTTGAGACACATGGCTAGCCGATTTAATAAAATTAAGATGATTGCTAGATTAAAAAAATTATATATTTTTTTTAGAATTTCCGGGGTCTAAACCCGCACATGAAGCATGTTGCAAGTTTGGGGCAACATACGTCGAGGGACCTATCTACTTTGTCTTCGAAAAGGTGTCAACTTACATAGTGGTCGAAGAGAAAAAAGAAGAGGCACCACCCGCAGCCGAACCAGCCGCTCCGGTTGAGGAAACAAGCAGCAAAGAGAAGGAAATCGTAGTCGAAGAAGATAAGAAAGAAGAGGTTGAGAAAACACCAGAACCCGAGGCGGCCAAGGCCGAGGTTGAGAAAACACCCGAACCCGAGGCGGCTAAGGCCGAGGAAGTAGCCCCAACCGAGCCACCAAAGGCTTGTTGATCGGTTTCGAAGGTGTGTTGTATGAATGGTTTGTGAAAATTAAGTAAAGGTTATGTAAACAAAATTTACTTGGAAAATTTGTTATTCTTTTCTTTTGATTTAAGGGTGGAGTGGGTTACCGGCCCACTAGTTACCCTTTTTGTAATACAGTGAAAACGTTTTGTTGGTTGTATTGTTTTCAAACTTTCTTGTACATTAATGTTGTAATTTGTATAATATTTATTTAAACTTAAATTATTTACCGTTTATAGTTACAAGTTTTCTGGTTTTTTGCTTTTTTTTAATGTAATGTAATATACGGAAAATGAATTTGTACGTTGAAAAATTATGGTTGTTAAAGCTTAAGTTATATGTCAAAATCAAACAAAAGATAAGGACGTAGAGTATTAAATGTATATTACAATTTGATTTTTGGTTGTTTTCTTTATGTCTACATATCACTATACTCACGTTAGCATCCTGAATTAAATTGCACTTGTTTCATCTTGAGTATGATGTGAATCAAAGTTATCCACTTGCGCAATAATAATAATAATAAAATAATAATAATAATAATAATAATAATAAATAATAATAATAATAATAATAATAATATAATAATAATAAAAATAATAATAGGGTTAGGATCAAATACACAAGACACTTTTTCTAGGAAAGGTGAGAAGGATTGTGATCCATTGATCATATATTTGAATGGTTGAGATTAGTTTGTTTGAAAAAAATAAATAATAAATTAGAGAAAGGGCATAAAAGGAAAACCACATTTGTTGACTTTTTCTCTCCACATGCAATGCACATGTCAATTCCCCCCATCATTTTAAAACGTCTATAACTTTTTCATACGACATTTTTTTTTCAAAAAAATTTCACCATATTAACGAGCGTTTTTTTATCTTAATATGAGTACCACATTGCTACATTAAAATTGAAAAAAAAAATCGTGCTAAATGGGTTTTTTTTTCTCCGTTGTGTCTTCTGCACGTTCATTGTGTTATAGTATGCATGTGTGCTTTATAAATATGTTATTTATGTTTTTTTTAGTCTACACATGATTTAACTTTGTCCATTGTGTTTTTAGTATGCTTTTAATTGTGTTTTAACGCAAATGAGTTTTGTATTTAGGCGTACATTGTTTTTTATTATGTTGTTCATTGTGTTTAAGTCTATTATTCATTGTGTTTTAGTATTCTGTTCATTGTGTCTTTTATATGTCGTCAATTGTGTTTTATTAGACTGTTCATTGTGTTTAATACCATATTGTTCATTGCATATTTTAATTGGTACTCATTGTGTTTTACGTTATCTCCATTGTGTCTTACGCAACTGGGTTTTCAACTTTTTTTTCCAAAAGTATTCATTGTGTTTTAATCTTCTGTTCCTTGTGTCTTTATTATGTCGTCCATTGTGTTTTACATAATTGGGTTTTTAACTTTTTTTTTCAAAAGTATTCATTGTTTTTTAGTCTTTTGTCATTGTGTGGGTTTCGATGTCATCCATGTGTGTCTTACGTAACTGGTTTTCAACTTTTTTTTTTCAAAAGTATTCATTGTTTTGAGTCTTCTATTCATTGTGTCTTAGTATGTCGTCCATTGTGTTTTACTAGACTCTTGATTATGTTTTATACCCTACTAGATATTTGCCCGCGTGACACGCAGTTCACCAACGTACGATTATTTGGAGTAGTATAACGTATAAGAAAAATACAGTAGAAAATTTTTATTAAAATTTTAAAAGCAACGAATACACATTTTATTCAATATCGCTGAAAATTTCCTTATACACCACATTTTTTGTTTAGTTTTGACATTCCCCATCACCATCAAGGTATAAGTAATTTCACTCCTGCCCTGCTTTTAACTCTTGACAATGCGACATAAAGTTGGCCATGAGAAAAATACAGGGTCTCTTAAATACAATCCAACCTTCGATAAAGTCTGTCCTTCTTTTATAGATGGTCATTGCGAAACATACGCTTATTGGGGTTCATGGAAATTCATTAAACATAAGTCTAAATTACATCCAACCCTCCTTTCACCTTTTGAATATAATCTGGCCACATCTGAAACATCAAAATATAAAAAAAGAAATAGTAAAATAATTCCTTGAAGTGAATCTTGACTTCTTGATGATATATACAACTATAGAAAAAAAAGTAAAAAAAATCAAGAAAATAAGTGCATTGATAAGTGTACAAAGGAGTGCTTCTTGAATAATGAGTGGATCCATAAATAAGAATATTTCTTTGGTCATCAGATAATAGATAACCTTATGGGTCATATAAACAGAACCAAAACAGAGAGAAACCAATCAAATATAGGAGCATCCTTCTTGGAAGAGAGATGATGACTTTATCTTTATGACACCACCCTAAATTTAAAAAAAAAATAAACCAGGTAAACCATGATCATAAAACAGAGTATATCCTCTAACATCACTATTAGGTAAACTTTAAAAGCATAATAGAGCATGAAGTACATCAAATAGTACAATTATATTGTAATATTAAATAATCAATCATCAATATATCGAATATTAGCAAAAATCTAATGCAAGATGAAACACAAGTTAACAAAAATCTAATCATAAAAGCTTATTTGTATTAGTTTAATAATAAAATAAGCTCTAATAAGCTACAATAAAACTTGAATATAGTTATAACATAAGCAAAGGTGTAGATAAGAAAAAAGAGTAAACATCAAAAACAATGCATCTTCTTAGGTTCATTAATGGGTGCGTCAGGAAAGGGCTCTTAAAATATGATTTAGGAGTTCTATGTTTTATAAATGCGCTTTGATGGTAGTACTTGCGACATTGATGGATTGCTTTTTAACTTCATTTCACTTTAACCAGGTGGCCTGTAAGAGAGGAAACCTAAATTGGGCCAAAGCCATGTGATGGTTAGTATTTTAAAAAGTTGAAGGTAAAACAAAAAGTAT
>JAUTDX010005993.1:0-31395 GCA_030844895.1 Ambrosia x helenae
GTAGAGTCTAGCTATAACTGAGTCGCACACACTAGACGGTCACAATTAGTCGAGTCTTAACAAGTGGGTAACAATATGACTTGTCGGGGTGTCGGTGTCGTCATCTTCTACGCTACATCATCTATTCACTCCTTATCATCCTATTTCTTGACTCATCCTTACATGATTCGATGGCGAACGATATACTATTGAACCTTCTTAACGCGGTGTACATTGGGGTAGCTTCGGCGTACTCTTGAGATCTGTCCAGGGATTTGGACATCTCCCTCTATGCCCTAATGAACACGCTCGTTCTTATGCATACTGTCTTGTACTTATACTACTTATGATAATACCATGATTGGGCGCTAGTGTCGGTTCGGACTTGACTTGAACTTCAAACTTAAAGCGCGCCTGGAGGACCATGTAGAACAGTTTATCATATCGGGTGCACACGAGATCATAAACTGTGATGCATGGATCCCTGGCGGACTTTGGGCTTGAACGGATGGACCCGAACTGGGCTCGGTCTAGTTTCTTGAAATTCCTAATGGGTTTTACCACGGGCAAGCCTAAATCTTTTGTTTTATGTCATGACAGAAGATGTCGGGAGCTCGTGGAGGTCGCAGAGGCGGCCGTGCTGGCGGTCGTGCGCTGGCGGCCGTGGTGGCGGCGGTGGCCCGTGGGAACATTAATATGACCCAAGCGGAGTTGGATAACCTGATGCAGCAGCACGTGAATATTGCTCTGGCTGCATTCCAAGCTGCTCATAATGTTATGGGTGGTACGTCGATTCTCACCTATTTTACCTTGTTCTGGGGTACTGTACCTTTTCTTGATTTCACCTGTGTGTCCGTTCCAGGTGGTGCTGTCAATCCTCCTCCACCCCAGTGTTCCTACAAAAAGTTTATGGATTGCAAGCCCCACAACTTTAGTGGCACTGAAGGGCAGTGGGACTGCTCCGCTGGTTGGAGAAAATTGAATCGGTTTTTCTTGATGTGTACTGCCCGGAAGGCGACCGGTGAAATATGCTTCTGCGACCCTGGAGGTCAAGCTCTGACTTAGTGGAACTCCACCACCCAGACTATGGGTATTGGGGAAGCCCACGCTATGCCCTGGGCGGAGTTCATTCAGTTGCTGAAAAACGAGTACTGCCCGAGGGATGAAATCCAGAAACTTGAGCACGAAGTCTGGAATCATAAGATGGTGGGGTCCCGAGATTGAAGCTTACACTGCTAGGCACAATGAGTTGGTGGTGTTGTGCCCTGATCTGCACGCACCCGAATACCGAAGGATTGAACACTATGTCGCTGGGTTGGTACCGCCAGTAGATCGCAGGGTTGGTTGCTGCGGGTAATCTCACTGTTTATTCTGAAGTGGTTCGGTCGGCTCACAGGCGACCAACATGAAGGTGGCTGAAGGGTCTTGCCTCCTCGTGGCGCTACTGTGAAGGCTCCTGATAGTAACAAGCGGAAGTGGGAAGCTGTGGGGAAAGGCTCGAGCTCGCTCAGCCTCAGCAGGTGAGGAAGACTGATACTGGGGGATCATCGTCTGAACGACAACCGGGGGTCTATGCTGGGAAGTTGCCGAAGTGTGATCGATGCAACTATCATCATACCGGTCCTTGCGATGATAAGGACCGTTGCCGTCGGTGCCATAAGATTGGGCACCAAGCCAAGGATTGTAGGTCCAACCCTCTGGGGAACCGAAACCCGTCGGTCACGCCAGCCCCAGCCCCCCAAGTCGCTGCTCCCCCAGGGAAATCAGGGGAAACAAGGGTGCTATAACTGTGGGGAGCTTGGTCACTACAAGCGTAACTGCCCCCAAGTTGAAACAGGGTGAAGCCGGGAAGAACGGGTCGGGTAATGGAAACAATGGGGGCGGAGGCAGGAATGCTCGCGCCTTCGTGATTGGTTCGAGCGGTGCTCGACAGGATCCTGACACTGTTACTGGTACGTTTCTTCTTCGATAATCGCTATGCTAACGGTTTTATTCGATTCCGGTGCCGATAAGAGTTTTATATCTCTTGGGTTTAGTCAATTGCTTGATAGGGTACCTACACCTTTAGAGGCTAAATACTTGATAGAATTGGCTGATGGTAAGAAAGTCGAGGCGACGCACGTCCTTAGGGAGTGTCACCTTGAGTTGTCGGGTTATTCCTTCCTATTGATCTTATGCCGTGTCCCTTGGGTAGTTTTCGATGTTGTCGTGGGTATGGATTGGTTGTCTCTGTATCATGCTGAGATCGTTTGTTTTGATAAAGTCATTCGACTTCCCCTCCCTGATGGAGAAATTCTGTTGGTGCACGGTGAGAAGAGTGGGGTCCCATTGAGTATCATTTCGTGTATGAAAGCCTATAAGTATCTTCGGAAGGGGTATTCTGCCATCCTGGCACTTGTTTCGGTTTCGTCTGAGGAAGAGAAGAAGATTGAAGATATTCCTGTTGTCCGTGATTTTCCCGATGTATTTCCTGAAGACTTACCTGGTCTCCCGCCTTATCGTCAGGTCGAATTCGGTATCGAACTTGCTCCAGGTGCGGCCCCTATTGCCCGTGCCCCATATCGCTTGCACCTCCGAGATGCAGGAGTTGTCAAACCAGTTGCAGGAGCTGTTAGAGAAGGGTTTCATTCGACCTAGTTCGTCCCCGTGGGGAGCCCCTATTTTTTTGTCAAGAAGAAGGACAAAGAGCCTACGAATGTGTATCGACTACCGGGAATTGAACAAGGTTACCATCAAGAATCGTTATCCTCTTCCTCCTCGCATCGATGACTTATTTGACCAGCTTCAGGGTTCTAGTTTCTATTCGAAGATCGATTTGAGGTCGGGGTACCATCAGTTGAGGGTTCAAGAAGCTGACATTCCGAAGACCGCCTTTCGAACTCGCTATGGCCATTTTGAATTCCTGGTCATGCCTTTTGGTCTCACCAATGCACCGGCCATTTTATGGATTTGATGAACCGTGTTTGTAAGCCTTATCTTGATAAGTTCGTGATTGTCTTCATTGACGATATTCTAGTCTACTCCAAGAACGAGGTGGACCATCAGGAACACTTGCGTCTTGTTTTGGAACTCCTGAGTGGGAACAGTTGTACGCCAAGTTTTCTAAGTGTAGCTTCTGGTTGCGTGAAGTCCCAGTTCCTTGGTCATGTTGTTAATGAGAAAGGAATTCACGTTGACCCAGCTAAGATTGAAGCCAATAAAGACTGGGAAGCACCAAAGACGCCATCTGAGGTGCGGCAATTCCTGGCCTTGCAGGTTATTATCGCCGTTTTATCGAGGGATTTTCGAAGATCGCTCAACCCCTCACCTCGCTTACCCAGAAGGACAGGAAGTTCGACTGGGGTGATTCGCAGGAGTCGGCCTTCCAGATGTTAAAGGCTAAACTCTGTTCTGCTCATATCTTGTCCTTACCTGAGGGCACAGACGATTTTGTGGTTTATTGTGACGCCTCTATCCGGGGTCTCGGTTGTGTACTGATGCAGCGCGAGAAGGTCATCGCCTATGCTTCTCGTCAGCTCAAAGTTCATGAGAAAAACTACCCCACCCATGATCTGGAATTGGGTGCTGTAGTCTTTGCTTTAAAGATTTGGAGGCATTACTTGTACGGTACCAAAGTGCACTATTTACACCGATCACAAGAGCCTCCAGCATATCTTTGATCAGAAGGTGTTGAATATAAGACAGCGTCGCTGGGTCGAGCTTCTTAATGATTACGAGTGCGCTAATTAAATACCATCCCTGGCAAGGCGAATGTGGTCGCAGACGCCTTGAGCAGGAAGGAAACTGCTAAACCTCGTCGTGTTCGAGCTCTTCAGCTCACCATCCATTCCGGTTTACCTGATCGAATCCGTTCAGCGCAGCAAGAAGCTTTGAAAGAGGAAAACCTTAAAGCTGAAACCATGCATGGTGCTGATAGCCACCTTGAGCTCAGGTCCGATGGGTTACACTATTTCGCTGAACGTATTTGGGTTCCTTTATTTGGGGGCTTGCGGGAGCTCGTTCTTGATGAAGCTCACAAGTCCCGGTACTCTATTCACCCTGGCTCCGATAAGAGTATCAAGACCTAAAGATACTTTATTTGTAACATTTGTACTTTTCGTATTTTCCATTCTAGTTCTTGTATTCTTGTATCTTTCCATTTTGTACCCTTGTAATCCCGAGCTTATGATCAATGGAAATGTATTTTATCAATTGCATTTAATCTTAATCTATAAACTTTATGTAGCGTCGCGTGATTCTTAATTTTCTTGTATTATGAATGCTATATTTAAACAAATTCCAAGCTTGCCGTTACTCGCTTCTTTTATGTTACTCATACCAATTCATGACGAGTCGCCATTATATTTTTACCCTATTCAATTTAGGCGTTATAACAAGGAACTTATTTAGTTAAGATCTTAATATATACTTATTATTAATAAAACATATATATATATATATATATATATATATAAATTTAACAATACAAAAAAAATAATAATAATATTATGAAAAAAAAATTGGCTAAAGAATGGCCATTTCAAAAATGGCCGTACATTTTTATTATTTATTTATGGTTTTATTTTTTATTTTTATTTTTCTTTTAAAGATATATTACCACTAATTAACTTCTAACCACCCTAATTAATTCATTAAATACCCAACCCCTTTACCCCAACTATAAATACACCACTCCTACCCATTCTAACACTTGCTCATTTCTAAATCTCCAAATCTCTCAAGAATTCTCTCAAGAATAAGTGAGTTTCTCACTTCACCTTTAACCTCTCTTCTACTTTCTTCACTCTCTTCTTCTTCAAACCCTTTGAGGAAACCTCTAGGACCTCTCTCCTATTTGCCATGGCAAATAAACATGAGTAGGGCACCAATTTGAGGCCTCAAATGTGGTCATCTTCTATTTTCTTTTATGCACTAGGTTGTTAATAATACCAACCAAGTTCACCAACAACTCAATGATGGAGGGACTTGTGTTATGGTTCATGGTTGACAAAAGGAAGGCCAAGGCTCATCCAAACTAAGTCACCATACCCTACTTCTTAAGTTATATTATATAAATACTAAATTATATAAACTCTACTAATTTAATAACTCGAAAGGTTTGTGGATACATCCCTACCTTACCAATGCTTGACTCTCATAACCATCCGAATCACCTCTATGGTGGTTTGTGTTTTGGTTCGCCTAAAAGGCTTGCTTGACTCTTATGACCATCCGAATCACCTTCATGGTGGTTTGTGTTTTGGTTCGCCTAAAAGGCTTGCTTGACTCTCTTGAATCTATAACCTAAACTCGAATCTAAGACCCTTTATTTTTATTTTTTTTATTCTAGTTAACCAAGGCTAAGGAACTAATCCCCCAAGACTCATCCTTTGGAGCCTTACTAAACACACCCAAAGGTGAGTTCATACTTGTCCCCTTTTTACTCTTTATCACTTTTGGGGTGTAAACATGTATCATATGCAAAACACACTAATGCTTTCATAAACACACATGCTCAATCTACTTGCCATGCTTATGATTCTTAGATACTTAAACATAATTCATTAACTATTATTAGCCCACTTAACATGTATAGCGCTATAGGACTAGCACACCGCCCCCTTTATGGGTCATTGTTAAGATTTAAACGGCCTAACATGAATATGTTAGGTATACGCTGTGGTACTCGCGGGTTTGAGTTATGTCTTTTGTATGATAGGTATGTGCAATGCTATAGTATGAGATTTGAGTAAACCATTCTAAAATACTATGTATGTAAACTAAAACTAGTATGCTCACCAATGCTTTATGTGTTGACGGATATTTTATACATGTTGCAGGAAATGTTTGATGCAAGATATTCAAGAAATCTACTTAGGATTGGACTAGAAACTCACGCTAGTTTAAGTTCTATATTTTGATGTCGTATTTCTCTTTTCATGAAAACAATTTGTATTCTGTTATCTTTTTAGACGATAATTATGCTATGAATGAAATTTTATCTTTAAATCATATTGTCACGAATTCTAGTGTCATGAAGTCTTTGAACAATCTACCACAAGTCTCACCTCGATGATTCCGCCATCGGTTGGGGTGTGACAGATTGGTATCAGAGCCATGACTATAGGGATCTAGGAAAAATTTGCCATGTTTGATCTAGACTATAGTTAAGAACCCTTTTGACCATTCCTTTTATCATGCTTAAAATACTTGTTCTCCCTATCTTGCTTCTAATCCATTCTCTTGGTCCTTAAAATTACCTTCCTATTTGTGGATTACTCTACACTCGAAGACGCTCGTTTAACACAAACGAAAGGAAATCACCAAAATAGGCGTGAAACCCTCACTTTGGTGATAACTTTCAATCCGCGAAAATTCTTTGTATTTTTGAAACTACACCAAGATAGGAGTGATATCCTCACCTTGGTGGAAATTTCACAATTCTCATTCTAGTGGACACTTACCAATTGAAGGTTAGAATTAATTTTCTTACCACATTGGACAAAGTGTACAAACCACACTCAAAGAAACGACCTCGCTAAGATTGGAGTGAAATCCGCAACTTAGCGACTAGTTTCAATCCTTGATATTTTTTTTTAAATCTCGCCAAAGTCTCAAATTTACTAATGACAAGAAACATGTAGTAACTGGAAGGGTGAATACCGTTAACCGCAAGTCGGCGAGAGTATTTCCACCTATTAGGCCAAAGCATGTTTTCAAACTCAAAGGTAAATTCGAACCACTTGGGTTAGTCTTAGTTCCGTTCCGGAACACTCCAATGGCTTGCTTAAAACAAGCCCCTCATTTTATGTTAATATTATTTTCAATGTTGTTTTCATGCTATGTTTTCACTACATATATTCGATTTAATTTTTTTTTTCACGCTCTCAAGACTCGCATCTCTAGTACTCTAGCAATCTCCAAACAATACTAATAATCGCAAACCAACACCAATCAAAGCTCCTTTATATTGTCTAAATGCACTATACTTGCTTATACTTATGTGTTATGCTTTGTAAAACAATGTGAAACTACATGCTACTTGAACTATTTGACACTATGTGCATTGTATGCTTAATTCATATCTAAAAACAAAGACAAAATGCAATCTTTATACAAATAAACCATTGATCAAAGCTCATAATCCTTTTGTTTATTCCATAGATGTCTTCCATGTCAAACCGTATGTCAAGCAAGAACTCTAAGCAAAGCACCAACAAGAAAATGCTATCTTTCATGGCCAAGCAAATGGCCAAGGTCATACCCGATGTGGTTAGCAAAATCCAAGCCTCCGTAAGCCCTCACGGTTCAGTTGACTCAAGAGCCGAATCCTCCAAAGCTACCTCCTTCACCTTTAAGCAATTTAACCTCCATCGACCCGACTCTTTCACGGGAAACGATGGTGCTACCGCTATGCTCGAATGGTTCGACCACATCGAGCTAATCTTCATCAATAGCGAATGCCCTGACGATCTCCGCACTCGTCACGCCACTAGTGTCTTCAAATCAAGGGCACTCGAGTGGTGGAAAAGCGAGAGAGTCACCCGTGGAAACGAAGTCGCTTTAACTCTACCGTGGGAGGAACTCAAGCAACTCATGATTGAGGAGTTCTGCCCCGCACAAGAGATTGAGCGACTCGAAGATGAGTTTTGGAAACTCAAGCAAAACAGTGGTGATAACCCAACCTATACCAATCGTTTCAAGCAACTCCTTGTCCTTGTACCTCACCAATTCAACACCACTAAGAGAATCATAGCTAAGTATCTCAAAGGCCTCCCAACGAGTGTTCGTGATATCGTTGAAGGAGCCGAACCCACCACCCTAGAAAAAGCCATTCGTTTAGCTTCCAAAATCTCGGATAACCAAGTGAAAGATGGAACCTTAACTATCCCAAACACCACCAAAACCGTCAATCAAACCACCACCATTCCCACCGACAAACCAAAGGAAGCCAAAACCCCATCAACCCATAGCAATAACCGCAAACGCAAATCCCGAAACCAAAACTATGCCGTTACCATTCCATCCACCGAAGCTCAAGCTCCAACTCCCCTTAACCAAGTGCCTGCCAAGAAACCCTACACCGGCTCTTTCCCAAAATGTAACACGTGCCATTTTCATCACCCACCAACCTCTACTTGCCGTTTCTGTACCAATTGTAACCGCTATGGGCACCTTGTCCAAACTTGCAAAACCGGCCCTAGAACCCCAAACAACCAACCTCTGGTTGCCAACCAACCCCGAGCCGCTAACCAACCTCCTCTAGCCATTGGCAATGGTCGTGCATGTTTTAAGTGTGGTGATCCTAGCCATTTTGCTCCTCAATGTACCCGCAACAACCAAGCTCAAGTTCAAGCTCCGGCTCAAAATCAACCACCAAGGGGTCGCGCTTTCAACCTCAATGCGGCCCAAGCTCAAACTGAAAATGATGTTGTGAACGGTACGTTCCTTGTTAATGGATCTTATGCATCTATACTCTTTGATACTGGTGCGGATAAGAGTTTCGTCTCTTTAGAATTTGAACCCTTACTTGCTTGTGCACGGTCTAAATTATCAGAACCATTCACCGTTGAAGTCGCAAATGGTGAACCCATCTCTATTGATTTCATTATCAAAAACTGCACCTTGAATCTTAATGACCATGATTTCTCCATAGATCTAAACCCCATGCAATTGGGAAGTTTTGACATCATAGTAGGCATGGATTGGCTTGCAAAACATCGTGCCGAAGTTGTTTGTTTCGAAAAATTCATCCGTATACCGCTTCCTAGCGGTGACACTTTACAAATCTATGGTGAGAAAGCCTCCAAAGGACTCAAACTCATGTCTTGTACCAAAGCTCGAAAGTATCTCCGTAAGGAATATGTTGCATTCTTGGCTCATGTGGTAACAACCAAAGACAAGGAAAAAGGCATAAAAGACATACCTGTCGTTTGTGACTTTCCCGAGGTCTTTCCCGAAGATCTACCCGGTCTTCCTCCTGCTCGTTCTGTTGAACTTCGCATTGACCTCATACCCGGTGCTACACCTGTTGCAAAAGCTCCTTATCGTCTTGCACCTTCCGAAATGCAAGAACTTGCTAGTCAACTCCAAGAATTGCTCGAAAAAGGCTTTATACGCCCGAGTACTTCTCCCTGGGGTGCTCCTGTTTTGTTTGTTAAAAAGAAAGACGGATCTTTCCGTATGTGCATCGATTATCGTGAGCTTAACAAGCTTACTATCAAAAACCGATACCCTCTCCCACGCATTGATGATCTCTTTGACCAGCTCCAAGGAGCTACTTGTTTCTCAAAAATCGATCTTCGTTCTGGATACCATCAACTTCAAATCCACGAAGAAGATATTCCAAAAACTGCCTTTCGCACAAGATATGGTCACTACGAGTTCATGGTGATGCCTTTCGGTTTAACCAATGCACCCGCAGTATTCATGGATCTAATGAATCGAGTGTGTAAACCTTATTTGGATCGTTTTGTGATTGTCTTCATTGATGACATCTTGATCTATTCCAAATCCGAAGACGACCATAAACGACATCTCCGTTTGATTCTAGAACTCCTACGTGCCGAACGACTTTATGCCAAGTTCTCTAAATGTGAATTTTGGTTAAAAGAAGTTCAATTCCTTGGGCATATTGTGAACGATAGGGTATTCATGTTGATCCTGCCAAAATTGAAGCCGTTAAAAATTGGATTGCACCAAAATCTCCTACCGAAGTTCGTTCCTTTCTAGGATTGGCGGGTTACTACCGTCGGTTCATCTCCAACTTTTCCAAAATTGCTACACCACTCACCGATTTGACTCAAAAATCCCAACCTTTCATTTGGGGTCCTAAGCAAGAAGAAGCCTTTGAAACCCTCAAGTCTATGCTTTGTGATGCTCCTATTCTAGCCCTTCCCGAGGGGAATGATGATTTCGTGGTTTATTGTGATGCATCAAATCAAGGTCTTGGTTGCGTTCTTATGCAACGAGGCAAAGTCATCGCCTATGCATCAAGGCAACTAAAATCCACGAAAGGAACTACACCACTCACGATCTCGAACTTGGTGCTGTTGTTTTTGCCCTAAAAATCTGGAGACACTACCTTTATGGTACAAAATGTGTTGTATTTACCGACCACAAAAGCCTCCAACACATTTTCAATCAAAAAGATCTTAACATACGACAACGACGATGGGTCGAATTGTTAAACGACTACGACTGCGAAATTCGCTATCATCCTGGTAAAGCAAATGTAGTAGCCGATGCTCTTAGTCGAAAAAGTCATGCAGTTCTATGCAACATCCGAGAAATCGACCGTCTTCGTAGCTCTCAATTTCAAAATGATCTATTTAATCGTATTCGAGACGCTCAACATACATCGGTCAATGAAAATACTCTATATGAAGAAATGTCTTGTGGTGCCGAGTTACACTTGGAATCCAAGGCAAATGGGATTCTTTATTATCTTGATCGTATTTGGGTTCCCAGTCGTAATGACCTTCGTACTCTTATAATGAATGAAGCGCATAAATCCCGATACTCCATTCATCCCGGTGCGGATAAAATGTATCAAGATCTCCGTCGCAATTATTGGTGGCCCGGTATAAAAAAGGCATTGCTCTCTTTGTGTCCAAATGTCTCACTTGCTCCAAAGTAAAAGCCGAGCACCAACGACCGTCAGGTTTGCTTGAACAGCCCGAAGTCCCCATGTGGAAATGGGAAAGTATTGCTATGGATTTTATTACCAAGCTCCCTCGAACATCATCCGGTCATGATAGCATTTGGGTAATCATTGATCGTTTAACCAAGTCAGCTCACTTCTTCCCATTCGTGAAGATTACAAAGTTGAGAAGCTAGCCCATATCTACACCAAGGAAATCATTTGTCGTCATGGTATTCCTCTTGACATCATCTCAGACCGTGATGGTCGATTCACCTCCCGTCTTTGGGAAACATTTCAGGCTGCCATGGGAACTCAGCTTAATCTTAGTACAGCTTTTCATCCTCAATCTGATGGACAAACTGAACGTACGATCCAAACTCTTGAGGACATGCTTCGATCTTGTGTAATCGACTTTGGTGGAAACTGGGATGCTCATCTACCATTGGTCGAGTTCTCTTACAATAATAGTTATCATACCAGCATCCAAATGGCTCCTTTCGAAGCTCTTTATGGCCGAAGGTGTCGTTCTCCTATATGTTGGCACGAGATTGGTGAAGCACAAATCACTGGTCCCGAAATCATCCAAGAAACGACCAACAAAATCATTCAGATTCGTGATAATCTCTTAGCTGCTCGAAGCCGTCAGAAAAGCTATGCTGACAAGCGGCGAAAACCCCTTGAATTCAATGTTGGTGATCAAGTACTCCTTAAGGTGTCTCCTTGGAAAGGAGTAGTCAGATTTGGAAAGAAAGGAAAGTTGGCTCCACGGTATGTTGGACCATTCAAAATCATTGAACGAATTGGGAAAGTGGCTTACAAGCTCGAGTTACCCCAAGAACTCAACAATGTCCATCCCACCTTTCATGTTTCAAATTTGAAGAAGTGCTTAGCCGAAGGGAACATACACATTCCTCTTGATGACGTACGAATTGATGAGTCTATGCATTTCGTCGAAAAACCAGTGGAAATAACGGATCGTGAAGTCAAACAACTAAAACGAAAACGTATCCCACTAGTCAAAGTTCGTTGGGAATCGAAGAATGGACCCGAATTCACTTGGGAACATGAAGAGCAAATGAAGAAAAAGTACCCACATCTTTTCAGTCAAGCCACTTGAATAAATTTCGAGACGAAATTTCCTAAAGTATGGGAGACTGTAACATTTGTACTTTTCGTATTTTCCATTCTAGTTCTTGTATTCTTGTATCTTTCCATTTTGTACCCTTGTAATCCCGAGCTTATGATCAATGGAAATGTATTTTATCAATTGCATTTAATCTTAATCTATAAACTTTATGTAGCGTCGCGTGATTCTTAATTTTCTTGTATTATGAATGCTATATTTAAACAAATTCCAAGCTTGCCGTTACTCGCTTCTTTATGTTACTCATACCAATTCATGACGAGTCGCCATTATATTTTTACCCTATTCAATTTAGGCGTTATAACAAGGAACTTATTTAGTTAAGATCTTAATATATACTTATTATTAATAAAACATATATATATATATATATATATATATATATATATATTTAACAATACAAAAAAAATAATAAAAATATTATGAAAAAAAATTTGGCTAAAGAATGGCCATTTCAAAAATGGCCGTACATTTTTTTTATTTATTTATGGTTTTATTTTTTTATTTTTTATTTTTCTTTTAAAGATATATTACCACTAATTAACTTCTAACCACCCTAATTAATTCATTAAATACCCAACCCCTTTACCCCAACTATAAATACACCACTCCTACCCATTCTAACACTTGCTCATTTCTAAATCTCTCAAATCTCTCAAGAATTCTCTCAAGAATAAGTGAGTTTCTCACTTCACCTTTAACCTCTCTTCTACTTTCTTCACTCTCTTCTTCTTCAAACCCTTTGAGGAAACCTCTAGGACCTCTCTCCTATTTGCCATGGCAAATAAACATGAGTAGGGCACCAATTTGAGGCCTCAAATGTGGTCATCTTCTATTTTCTTTTATGCACTAGGTTGTTAATAATACCAACCAAGTTCACCAACAACTCAATGATGGAGGGACTTGTGTTATGGTTCATGGTTGACAAAAGGAAGGCCAAGGCTCATCCAAACTAAGTCACCATACCCTACTTCTTAAGTTATATTATATAAATACTAAATTATATAAACTCTACTAACTTAATAACTCGGAAAGGTTTGTGGATACATCCCTACCTTACCAATGCTTGACTCTCATAACCATCCGAATCACCTCTATGGTGGTTTGTGTTTTGGTTCGCCTAAAAGGCTTGCTTGACTCTTATGACCATCCGAATCACCTTCATGGTGGTTTGTGTTTTGGTTCGCCTAAAAGGCTTGCTTGACTCTCTTGAATCTATAACCTAAACTCGAATCTAAGACCCTTTATTTTTATTTTATTTTTATTCTAGTTAACCAAGGCTAAGGAACTAATCCCCCAAGACTCATCCTTTGGAGCCTTACTAAACACACCCAAAGGTGAGTTCATACTTGTCCCCTTTTTACTCTTTATCACTTTTGGGGTGTAAACATGTATCATATGCAAAACACACTAATGCTTTCATAAACACACATGCTCAATCTACTTGCCATGCTTATGATTCTTAGATACTTAAACATAATTCATTAACTATTATTAGCCCACTTAACATGTATAGCGCTATAGGACTAGCACACCGCCCCCTTTATGGGTCATTGTTAAGATTTAAACGGCCTAACATGAATATGTTAGGTATACGCTGTGGTACTCGCGGGTTTGAGTTATGTCTTTTGTATGATAGGTATGTGCAATGCTATAGTATGAGATTTGAGTAAACCATTCTAAAATACTATGTATGTAAACTAAAACTAGTATGCTCACCAATGCTTTATGTGTTGACGGATATTTTATACATGTTGCAGGAAATGTTTGATGCAAGATATTCAAGAAATCTACTTAGGATTGGACTAGAAACTCACGCTAGTTTAAGTTCTATATTTTGATGTCGTATTTCTCTTTTCATGAAAACAATTTGTATTCTGTTATCTTTTTAGACGATAATTATGCTATGAATGAAATTTTATCTTTAAATCATATTGTCACGAATTCTAGTGTCATGAAGTCTTTGAACAATCTACCACTAAGTCTCACCTCGATGATTCCGCCATCGGTTGGGGTGTGACATTATTGGTGGCCGAACATGAAGGCGGACGTGGCTTCGTATGTGAGCAAGTGCTTGACCTGTGCCAAGGTCAAGGTCGAGTATCAAAAGCCATCCGGCCTTCTGCAACAGCCTGAAATTCCCGAATGGAAGTGGGAGCGGATTACGATGGACTTTGTGACCAAACTCCCGAAATCACCCAGTGGTTGTAACATGATCTGGGTAATTGTCGATAGGTTGACAAAGTCTGCGCACTTCCTCGCTATCAAAGATACCGACGGCCTCGAGCGTCTGGCACGGTTATATCTCAAGGAAGTGGTCTCTCGGCACGGGGTGCCTGTCTCTATTATTTCTGATCGTGATCCTCGTTTCGCCTCTAACTTCTGGAAATCCTTGCATAAGGCTCTGGGTACTCAGTTAGACATGAGCACAGCGTATCATCCGCAAACTGACGGTCAAAGTGAGCGGACAATCCAAACGCTAGAAGACATGCTTCGGGCATGTGTGATCGATTTTGGCAAAGGGTGGGAGAGTCATCTACCGTTGTGGAATTCTCCTAAAACAACAGTTACCATTCTAGCATCAAGGCAGCTCCGTTCGAGGCTCTTTACGGGCGGAAATGCCGGTCTCCCCTTTGTTGGGCTGAGGTGGGTGAGAGTCAACTCACCGGCCCGGAACTTGTGTACGAGACTTCCGAGAAGATCGTACAAATCCGTAACCGCTTGGCAGCAGCTCGGGATCGTCAAAAGAGCTATGCCGATCGTCGTCGCAAGCCTTTGGAGTTTGAGGTTGGCGACAGGGTTTTGTTGAAGGTATCTCCGTGGAAGGGCGTTATACGTTTTAGGAAGCGGGGCAAATTGAATCCTCGGTATGTGGGACCGTTCGCAATTCTGGAACGGATTGGACCGGTAGCATACAGGCTTGATCTGCCAGCTGAACTCAGTAATGTTCATAATGTCTTCCATGTCTCTAATCTGAAGAAGTGTTTGGCGGATGAATCTTTAGTTGTTCCTCTCGAGGAGATCAAGGTAGATGATCGTCTGCGTATTGTGGAGGAACCGGTTGAAATTCTCGACTATAAAATCCGTAGCCTTCGCCGGAGTAAAATCCGCATTGTTAAAGTCCGTTGGAACTCAGATCGTG
The DNA here is from genome assembly GCA_030844895.1 of Ambrosia x helenae. Taxonomy (NCBI): domain Eukaryota; kingdom Viridiplantae; phylum Streptophyta; class Magnoliopsida; order Asterales; family Asteraceae; genus Ambrosia; species Ambrosia x helenae. The sequence goes on from JAUTDX010005993.1 coordinate 14,890, forward strand.
GACCGGAGTTCACGTGGGAACGGGAAGATCAAATGAAGGCTAAGTATCCCCATTTATTTCCTAAACGCGCGTTCGAATCAAGGCATGCCTCTGCTGAAGCAGAATGAATCTCGGGTCGAGATTCCTTTCAACAGGGGGATGATGTGGCAACCGGAAAATTTTTCTTCTCTTTCGTCTCTTCCTTTTTGGGCCTTGGGCAATTTTCGGGACGAAAATTCTTTCAACAGGGGGATGATGTGACACCCGGCAAACTCAAGTTAGTAACGTTGACTAAACTAGTAAGTCTACCTTAGCGAGTCATGCATATTACGTACTTAACGGGGTCATTCGAGTCGGTATGATGATTTTGGGAATCATCGGGAGTCGTTACGATGATCCGCGGGTCATCGGGAGTCGGTCCATAACCATGTGTACAAGGATGGGTGATTCGTGGAATCGCCGGGTTTAATGCACACACGAGTCTCGAGTCCCGGAATTGGTGAACGGATGTAAACGTGTTAGTTATCATCCATTATATGTTTGGAATCATTATGTGACTTATCGGTATGTGAATACGTGTTTATATGTGTTAAAATAGCGTTTAACGCGCCGAAAACCCAGCTTGGAGGGTTTCAGGCGATTAGGATCTGGAAAAGGGCCTAATCGCCTATATATAGGCGAGTAGGAGGCTGATAGCAGGCGATTGGGACCTAATCGCCTGATGTAGCATGCGATTAGGCCCCCAATCGCATGACATGATCTGCTAATCGCCTATACTGCAGAGTCCGGGTCAAAACACCTATAAATAGAACCCTTAACTCCCCAAACACCTCTAGAACAACCCTAGCTGATCCTAAGCCACCCACACACCTTGAAACACCTCTGGAACTCATTTTGCTACAAAAATCACCATCTCCAAGCCTACACACCTTTCTTTAACAAAATCCAAGGTGTGTTCTTCATCCCTAACCTTTGTAAAGTTGTTATTTTGGTTCCCCAAAGGTCCAGACCTTGTTTTACTAAGTTTGTGTCTTTAAAAACCTTTCAAAAGAGTTCTAAACCAAGTCTACACCTTAATGCTTGTTATATGTGAAGTTTACATGCATATGTTGGTCTTCTTGGTGATTATAACATGATTGTTTCCATGATATGATTGTACTTCTGTTATATAGAGATTATTAGGAAGGTTATCTTAGAGTTTGAGCCATTGTTGTTGTGTTTTGATGAAAATGTGTATTTTGACCCATTTGAATGTTCTTGAAGATTTAGGATGATTATGGTATGATTGTTGATGCAATGTTGTTAGAATTCATACTAAGAAGATGTTAGATCAGAGGTTTGATGATTTGCAAGTTTGTAGAGATTGAAATCTGATTGTTTCCATTTAAGGAAAGATAAGGTTGGTTGGTGAAACCTAGTACTTTGCCATTTTAGGAAATAATTGCTTAGAACATGTTAGATCAGTGATATGTTGGGGGGTTTTGCTTGGAATGGGTTGGTAAATGATTTAGGTTTGATATTGGGTGTTGTTGCATGTTTCGGATCTGATTTGGAGGGTTAAACGCGCGAAAATCCGTTACACAGCAGCAGCAGGCGATTAGGAATCCTAATCGCCTGATGCTGAAGGCGATTAGGCATGCATGAAGGCGATTAGGACCCTAATCGCCTGATATATCAGGCGATTGGGCCCCTAATCGCCAATAGGCTGAAGCTACTCGCGTGATGACCTTCCTAATCGCGTGTACTGCTGTCGTAAACGCGTTTTGACATCCCGGAACATGATTTGACACCTAGGAACATGATAGGAACCCCGGGATGCACCCAATGACTTAGTAAGACGTGTTCGGACCTGATTATGCGTTAATCGGACATTATGCTAGACTAGGTGAACTATTGCGCGTATTAAGTGTTTAGTTGCATATGTTGCATGATGTCTTGTATTTACCTAACACGTGGGACGTCGGGTCACCAATGGGACGTCGGGTCTTGTCTGGCACGGTCGGTTTAACAGTTAAAGATGTTTTCAAACGTTATGGTCACGGTCTGGACATTCGGGGACTAGTTAACCCACGGGTTATTAGTCCGGATACTTATGCACATTTTATGATAGGTCGCCGCTAATTGGGGCTATCATAGCATAATTACTTAACTGTTTTCAAGTAACGCAATCCAAGGTGAGTGTCACAGCCCCACTTTTACCGTTTTGCTTTCGGGGAGAAACATGCTACTTATTTTGATTACTCATCATAGATCATGTTATACTATGGTTATTTCACGTACTATGCGGCTTTTACAGAAAGTCCCAGGGGGGAACCATGAATGTGCGGGGATGCACAACGGGGGAAATGTGGATAGATCTATTGGGCCTTACAAACCCCACCCGACGGCTGGGAGCCGGGCGGGTGCATATTGTCTCTAACACTTTGGGGTTACCGAGGCATCGGTAATCCCGTCCGTCTGGCTGGCTTCAACACTTATACCGGTTTAGTAATGGATTCCCAACCGCAGTAGTAGTAACACCTAACGTCTAGCTAACGTTTTCATAACATAGTAGTAACGGAAATGATCTTACCGAACTTATAACAACACTTTATAAAAGAAAACCTGTGAACTCACCAGCATTATATGTTGACATTTTTGGCATGTTTTCTCAGGTCGCTAAGGTAGCAGTCAATGGGCTAGGCGCACGGAGTCATGCACAGCGTCTAATATTTTGAAGCATATTAAACAATGTTTTGTAAACAATGATATGTCTTTTGGTTGTAAACAAGAATGTTTCCGCTGCTGGTTTACGGCTCAAAGCATGATATTTTGGTTTTAAATATATTTATGAATGCATGTTTGTTGTATGTTTATTGTGATCGTTGACTGAGATCCTGGTGTGTCACACGCCTCGCGGTAAAACCCCGCACGTGGAATTTGAGGGTGTGACAATATTCATCAATTATTGTAAAAAATGGCCAATAATCAGAATAATAATGTTCACCCGGTTAATCAGTCATCTGGTAGCATTAATCATGAAACAGTTAATAACAATCATACAGCCAGAACTGAGAGATTGCATAGATTGGGAAAAATTGAATTTCCTAAGTTCAGTGGGTTAGAGGTAGAGGACTGGATCTGCAAATGCGATCATTTTTTCGATGTAGATGATACGCCTGAAACCTTTAAGGTTAGGTATGCAGCCATAAATCTTGAAGGAAAGGCCATGAAGTGGCATTCTTCCTTTATTAAACAGTTGACTAGACCCATATCTGAAGTTTCTTGGGTTGAGTATTCCAGTCAGATTATTGATAGGTTTTCAACGAATTAATATAATGATGCCATGGGAATACTATCTTCTACCATTCAAACTGGGGAGTTGGAAGATTTTTGTGAAAAGTTTGATGAGAATTTGTTGAGAGTTACAATTCCTGAGGAGTATGCTGTAAGTCTTTTCTTAAATGGGTTGAAGCCTGAATTGGCTGGACCTGTCCGAATGTTTTGAACCTAAGTCAATGAAGGAGGTTTACAAGTATTCAAGAAAGCAAGATTTAGCCAATAAGACCATGTTAACCAAAACTAAATCCTATTCAACCCACACAAGCAAATTTTATCCTAATCCAACACCTTTGTCAACCTATAAACTTTCACCTTCTAACACTTCATCTTTTAAACCACCTGTTAATACCGGTCACCTGCCTTTGTTACCTTCACCACCTAATACCAACAAATTTAATGCCAACAAAAATAAACTAAGCCTTCCAACTAAAAAAATGAATGAGAAAAGATTGAGGGGGGAGTGTTTTTGGTGCCTAGAGAAGTTTACATCAACTCACAAATGTCCAAATAAGCAGTTATATAATTTGGAAATAATTGATAATGAAGAAGATTGTTGTGACTCTCAGCAAGAAGAAACTGTTATTGACACTACAGTTGATGACCCTCTTATATCCATTCATGCATTAACTAGGGTACCCTCTTTCTCTACAATGCAAGTTATGGGCAATATTGGGACAAAAACATTGAGAATTTTATCAGACTCAGGGTCAACTCATAACTTTCTTGATGAAAAGTTGGCTCATAAACTGAATTGCCATTTGGAAGATATTCCTCCAATGAAGGTAGGGATTGCTGATGGGGTTCCTTTAATTTGCAACAAGGTGTGTAGGAATTTTGAGTGGCAAATGCAAGGTCTATGGTTCAAGGCTGATGTCTTAGTTATTTCTTTGGCTACTTATGATATGGTGTTAGGAGTACAATGGTTGTTACCATTGGGAGATATTGTATGGAATTTCAAAGATTTGACCATGCAATTTAAGGTTGGCAATAAGTCTTATCAATTAAAGGGCAGTCATAGCAACAAATTATCTTTATGTACCATGGAGGCTATGAACCAGTTGTTGACATCTGATTCAGAAGTGGTGCAGGACAATTATTCAGTCTTAAAGTGGAAGATGCTGATCTTTTTCAACATGATTCTACAGTCATGAATCCTGTAAGTAATCAGCAACTGAATGCTTTATTAAAAGACTTTGATGTTGTATTTCAGACACCTACATCTTTACCTCCTCATAGGGCTTATGATCATAAAATAGTTTTAAAAGATGAATCTATCACTATTAATCAGAAGCCCTATAGGTACCAAGTGGCACAGAAAGATGTTATTGAAAAAATGACAAGAGAATTGTTGGAGACTGGTGTTATTAGGGGTAGCTCTAGTCCTTTTGCTGCTCCTATTGTTTTGGTTAAGAAAAAGACAATACATGGAGAATGTGTATTGATTATAGGAGACTAAATGATGCTACTGTCAAAAATAGTTTCTCTATTCCCTTGATTGAAGATTTATTGGATGAGTTGGGGGGATCTACAGTGTTCTCTAAGTTGGATCTTAGATCTGGATATCATCAAATTAGAATGAATCCTGCTGATGTTCACAAGACAGCATTTAGAACTCATGAAGGGCATTTTGAGTTTCTAGTTATACCTTTTGGCCTAACAAATGCACCTACAACTTTCCAATCTCTAATGAATCATACCTTTAAAGGTCTTCTAAGGAAATCAGTTTAGTATTCTTTGATGATATCTTAGTCTACAGCAAGACTATGGATCAACATCTGATTCACCTTAAACAAGTGTTGCAATTATTAAAAGATAATCAGCTGTATGCAAAGATGTCAAAATGTTCATTTGGGGGAGATTCTGTGGAATATCTTGGGCATATTATATCTGGAAAAGGTGTTGCTACTGATCCAAAGAAAATTGAAGCTATTCAGAAGTGGCCTATGCCTACCACAATTAAACAGCTGAGGGGATTCTTAGGTTTATCATGTTACTATAGGAGATTCATCAATTCTTATGGTATTCTTGCTAAGCCTTTGACAAATCTTTTAAGAAAGGATAAATTTAAATGGAATGATGAAGCAACAAGGGCATTTATGACATTGAAACAAGCTTTATGTGTTCCTCCAGTTTTGGCTTTGCCTGATTTTTCTAAAGACTTTATTCTAGAGACTGATGCTTCTGGGTTGGGTATTGGGGCAGTCTTAATGCAGCAGGGTCATCCTCTTGCTTTCATAAGTAAAGCCCTATCTCCTAAACAACAAACACTTTCTGTCTATGAAAAAGAGTTGCTGGCTATTATTATGGCTGTGAAACATTGGCAACATTACTTAATCACAAAACATTTTATCATCAAGACAGATCAAAAGAGTTTAAAGCATTTGATGGAACAGAAGCTCACTACACCATTGCAACATGTCTGGCTTTCAAAACTTATGGAGTTTGATTATGAGATAGTTTATAAAAAAGGAGTGGAAAATAAAGTTGCTGATGCCTTGTCCAGACTTCAGGGGCCAGCCTTATGTGTCATTTCTGTTTCCCACTTAGACACATCTTTGTTGGACAAGATTAAGGAGACATGGAAAACAGATCCATTGTTACAGAAGAGAATTCAGGAGTTAATGCAGGGCAACTCACTTCCTAAATATAAGTGGGATGGGTCACTTTTGACAAAACAAGGCAAGATTGTGGTGGGTAAATCTGACTCTGTACAGCTGGAAAATTATTTCTATTTGCCATAAATCAGCAATGGGAGGCCATTCAGGTGTACATGCAACTGTCCAAAGAATCAAAAATTTGTTCATTTGGAAAGGCATGAACAAACAAGTGAGGCAGTTCATTAGACATTGTGATATCTGTCAGAGGGTAAAAAATGAAAATGTTGCATACTCTGGCCTTCTCCAGCCATTACCTTTTCCCACCTATGCATTTTCAGATTTATCTATGGATTTTGTTTAGGGTTTTCCTAAAGTCCAGGGTAAAGATACTATTCTGGTGGTCATAGATAGATTTACCAAATATGGCCATTTTATTCCTCTTGGTCATCCCTATTCTGCTGAAACTGTTGCTCAGCTCTTCCTAGATCATATTTTCAAGTTACATGGCTTGCCAAACACTATAGTTTCTGATAGAGACCCTGTGTTTCTAAGTTCATTCTGGAAGGAGTTTACAAGGTTGCAGGGAATTACTTTAGCCATGTCATCAGCCTACCATCCCCAGTCAGATGGCCAGACTGAAGTTGTTAACAGGTGCATTGAATCCTATTTGAGGTGTATGACCTTAGAGTCTAACACTAACTGGTTGAAATGGTTGTCCCTTACTGAATGGTGGTACAATACAAATTTTCATTCTTCATTAAATATGACTCCATTCCAAGCTTTATATGGTTACCCTCCTCCCCTGTTTGTACCCTATCTTCCTAAAGACTGCTCAATTGCTATGGTAGATCAACAGTGTAAAGATAGAGAGCAAATGATAATTCAGTTAAGACATTCATTGCAGAAAGCTCAGAATCATATGAAACAATTAGCTGACAATCATCGAAGTGAAAGGGAGTTTAAAGTGGGAGATTTTGTTTACATGAAGCTGCATCCTTTTCGTCAGAATTCTCTTCGGCATTCAAAGCATAATAAGCTCAGTCCAAACTATTTTGGGCCCTTTTTAGTTGTTGAGAAAGTGGGGAAGGTTGCTTATCGTTTGGATTTGCCAGATGATTGTTCCATCCATCCGACGTTCCATGTCTCTTTGTTGAAGTTAGCTCCGGTCCACCTTCACGAATAATTCCCCTACCTGCCCAACCTCGTTTTCAGTTCATTCCGGAAGCTGTTTTGGATCAACGTATGATAAAGAAGAGAAATAGGGTGGGTGTAGAAGTTTTTGATTTGATGGAAAAATTTGCCTTTGACTGAAGCTTCATAAACAGGAGATGCAACTACGATTTCCAGATTTTGAATTTTGAATTTTGGGGCAAAATTCTTTTAGGGGGAAGTATTGATACGAGTAAAAGTAAAAGAACTGTTTGTGTAATATTGTAGAAGTAATAGTAGTTAGCTTAAATGTAATAATTAGAAGTAGAGGGACTGATTGTGTAAATCGACGGTTAAGTCGGTTAGTGTGTGTTGGTTAAATACCGGTAATAACGATCAATAAGACATCGATCAGTTAACCGTTTCTTTGTGTGCTCTTCTCTTCCTCTTATGAGCTTCCAATGTGTTCGATCATCATCATTATCATCATAATCCACCATTTATTCACCATTTCTTTAATTGTCACGTATCAGCAGACCACCAAAAAGAAAACCACACATCACCCACACTACTTAACCTATCCCAACCCCTAGACATGTATCAATTTTCACCCCAAAGAAATCTAATACAATTTAACCAAATACCACATGGTGGATACCAGACCCATACCAAATTAAGATTGTTTGTCAAGATTGTTTGCGTTTGTTTAAAGCATTAGCGAACAAACATAAACAAAAACGAACACAGTTAGCTTTATTTTGTTAATCAACAAACATGACAGCCTATTCTTAAACAAAACAAATCATAATGAATGTATAGATTTGATTAAACAAAGATGCATGTTTCAAACACAAAACGATGCTTGAGGTTTCCTAAAAAAACAAAACATGAAAGTTTTATTCTATTCATCTAGAGTGACATATAACAGCACCAACGTTGATGGCAAAATAGTAAATTGCCCCAGCTGAGAGTTTTATATTTTTGCTTGATTGCAACTAACAATTAAAATCTCTACTCGCCTTGTAGACAGTATAAATTGTCTAATGTTCCCAGAAGCTGCAAAAACAATTAATAAAGGCGAGTTCAATAACGTGTCTTTGTAAACAATTTACTATGACATCATGGTTAAGTCCCCAAACTCAACTCATCGAATGATCCTTTAAAGTTTGAACAAACGTAGGGGCTTAATCATGCAAAAAAATGTTTTTGTCGTGTTCTTATAAGTTTAAGGATTTAATCATGTGACAATAAAGTCCAAGTGCTGACTAACGTGTGATTTAGAACTTAGAAGATCATCGTTGGTTTTTTTTTATCAGTTTTACCGTTATTGCAGGGCCGCCTCAAAAACGCCAAAAAAAATTGGGCATTGGGCGAACAAAAATTTGGGCCCAAAATTTTTCTAAAGAGGAATGAATTATAAAAAAAAAAATTGAGTATGGTGCTAGAGCCAAGGATTGAACTTGAGACCTCAACATTAAATTAACATGGGTTTTCCAACTCCACTAACAAAACTTTAATGTATAAAACATAAATATATATCCTAAAGATAGAATTTAATATATATATGCGTATATTTTTAAAAAACATTCGGGCCCATTTAAGGGTCGGCCCTGAGCCGGTGAGTCGGTGACCACCCCTCCCACCCTCCCAGCCGGCCCTGCGTTATTGAAACTTTAGGGACTTGGAGCAATGTTAAATACATAGCCAATTTTAAGTAGAACTGCAAGAATCGAACACATTTATATATATTGTTTTAACTTTTGAACGTGATACGTATGACACTTTTTACATGACCTCCCTTTTTCTCCCTCACTACATGTGTGAATACATTCCATCACTGCGTATAAGTGTGTTTTCGCAGTTCCCTACTTAAAACTGGTTCTGCATTAAACACGACCTTAGAGACTTAACCATGCAAAAAAAAAAAAAAAAAAAACAGTCCAAAAGTTTGCCCTTTTTTATAAAAGACTGTAAATATAAAGAAGGCCATGATGATTACCGTATAACCAGTCTTTAAAGTACACATGAAGTGCAGTTGATAATTCTTTTTTTCTGCTATCTTCCAGAGGCGCCTCTTTCAGTATTTGCTTGACTTCCACCAGATTATTTTCCTGTAAAATGCCAAACAAGTTATATAAATTATGAAGGACGTGAATTTTTTTTTTTTAAATAAAAATAAACATCATGAACAATGAAAAAAACATACATTTCTTCGCTGAGATGACAAATAGACATCAGGCAGTGGAAATGGATTATCTTTTGTGGATCCAGATGCTTGACCTTCTAACCAGTTGGGAATCTGTATATAAAAAAATACCATGAAACAAGCAAGATGATGAGAGTAGAATTCATGAAGTATCTTAAAAAAACAATAACACATCTGCTAGAGGTGACAAAACGTGTGGGTTGAGTAACGACTTAAAAACTTAAAATGAGTTAAGGTTGAAACAATGAAAACTAATAATTTTTATGTGGGCCAGGCAGGTCGGGTCCTGGGAGACATGGTAACATATTTTGTCTGTTTTATATATTTGGAAATCATCCAAGTATCCTATATGATTAGTTGATTACAAAGATACTTTAACTGCTGTAAATAAAAACAAGTTATTTAGAACATCGTAAGCATTTAAATACACGCTATAAGATTATCGACCTATTTGAACCAAAACATTTTTGGCTACTATTTTATGTTTTACCTGTTTTAAACAAAGACGCCCCAAATTGAACCATTTTCATATAAACAGATTTAAATTGTTGGGTGCTTATGTGTTAGGTCAAAGAATAAGAAAGGACCATACCAAGAAGTTTGTGAATTGATCAGGATCCACGCGGATTGCTGACTCAGCTTGACAATCGGATATGCCAGCTGGATGAGAAAGAGAATCATGTGGATCAATCAAGCCCAGTGCAACAGGCTCATCCCATCTGTTTGGACTAGCCTCAATTCCAACTTGTTTCATGTGTTCTTCCAATTGTGGGTAAAATGTATTATATGGCGCCACCTACAGAAAACAGGTTTATGCATTAAAGACCATACATTATCAGTAAAAATTGAAAAGCCATAAAATTAGGGACATAAAATCCAAGTAGATGTGGCAAATGAGTCGACTCAAATCAGATATAAGGAAGGTCAGAATGCAAAATTAGTCAAATAGACGCTCTATTTCCTAAAACCGGTCAAATGAATTGGGTTAGTCTTCAGATGGTAACAACTTTCTCTCTTGAATTGGGTTGGGGACATCACATGTATATGACGTAAAAAAGAAATAACGACAGTCAATACTGCAATATAGATAATAAAAAACTAAAATTATATTCATAGCTAATTGAAAGTTTTATTATACTTGACCATCACATATCAACAAAAGCTGATTGATTTTAGATGCAAAAGATTTGATGATTGCTTCATCAAACATACCTGCAGCTTATGGTTGTCACCCACGATAAGGGGTCGTTGGTTTACACCCAAAAAGAATATGCACTCACGACAATTAGCAATGCAAATTCTCTTTGCTGCTGAAATTACATGAACCCTTTCACAGTGTTCAACTCTTACAGCCTGAAAGACAACGAAATAAAACATGTCAGCATCCAGAATCATGATGCTAACTATTGTTGACATATGATCAACTTAATAGTTTGATATCAGCTGTGCCAAAATCCACTTACAGCTATATCAAGTATACTGATTAGAAAGAAAAGAAATTAAAATTTCATACAAAAATGAAAAACAGTGGCATTCAAATATTCCAACTTCACTGTTACCAAGGAGGCCTATAAATTATAATTTAACAAACAATGGATGTCCTTTGTTCTAAACATACCTTTCCAACAGCGCCAAGCACTATAGTGGCATCAGAGCACCCGTATATGGTGGCATATTTCAATGGAGCTAACACGTAAATAACAGATTCATGGCAATTGACAACCTGCAAAGAATCAAAATAACAGTTCAATTCAACCTTTTTTAATATATGTCCAAGATAATTATTCACTTAATTTTTACTAATCAAATTCAAATTGCCAAAATAATTATCCTAATCCCAGTTTATAGATAATAATATGTTTCCTAATCAAACTATTAACCCTACTTAATTTTACATTTTTACTAATCAAACTCAAATTGCCAATATAATTCTCCTAATCCTTGCTTATAGATAATAATATGTACCCTATCAAACTATAGTATCCCTGTATAACAAAAACATGAGTACTTATCTTCTACAAATCTAAGACTTAAGAATAATTATTAGGGAAAAAAACTAACCTTTACAAAAGATCCCTTAAGTTCAGATGCTTGCTTTACATATGATTGTTTAGAGACGCCTTCTATAAAACTAGGACCTTTAGCACTTGTTGGTGTTTTAGAGTTAGGAGAGACATCAGTCATTAAAACATCTTGATCAGAAGGACTGGTTTGACCGTTTTCTTTTGCAGCAGCTCTTTCAGAGATACGATCCAACGCATCAGAAATATTTTGCAAAATCCAATCATGAACCTGAGATGCGGAACAGGAACAGCTGGCATGTCGGGATCTGAGTTTGCAAAAAAACGGTGCATTTTGGCTCAAAGGAATTTTTTCCATTCCTTTTTCACCAAAGTAGATTAAAACCCGAGATGCTCAAATTTCTCCATCGTTAATACCTGCAAACTTTGAAGCAAACATCAAAAACGTGCCAGCTTTTAAGCATCTAAATAAGTACAAAAGGATTTTTAATTAATGGATCTTTGTTACAGAAAACTGATGCATCTATACAAAAAATAAAGCAGAATATATATCACATCAGCAATTATCTAATCTGAACATGTGTCGCTAGATATGCGTTAACTAATTCTCAATATTCAATTTTTCATTAACTGGATATTGATGATGCCACCTAATTAACTAGAAGACCCATCCTATTATTAAGTAAATACCCAAAAAAAAAATTAATATACCACTCTATAGTTAATTAGTTAGCAAAATTTTACCAGCTACCCCCTTTTCTATTGTTGGTTACTTGGTTAACATTTCCAAATTTTTAATTTAAAATATATTGATGTATTATGAGTTTTGCATCATAGGGATATTCGACGTTTAATGAGATAGTATAGTTCTAGACTAAAGCTAGCAAAAAACTTATATATGTATATAAATGAACTCTTTTATTAAAATTACATCATTTAAAACTGCTCTTTAGTACCTTCATTATAAACCTAATGCTAGCATCTTATTGATGTTAAACTTTGTTTTTAATTTCATTACAAAAGAAAATAATACATTTAGAAAGTGGTAGAGGATCCGGTAGGAATATTGGTTTGTGTGAGAAGTGTAGGAAGGATTAAAAATTGATATGTATGCATATTTTTTTTGACGTATTCATGATGTTTTGGATTGTTTTGCTTAGAAAAACACCACACATAACAAATTAATAACCGAAAACAATGTATTTTAAGCAGAGTGTTTTAAGTCATTACTAGGTGTTTTAAGCAGAGTGTTTTAAGTAATTACTAGGGTGTTTTATCAGTAATTTAAATTTAATGACTATAATACATTGGATTGTGTTTTAAAATTTTTGTATATTGTTGTGTTAAGTGTTTTTCAAGCCAAAACAACCCAATACATCATTCCAAAATAAAAAACATGATGCCTACATGTCAATTCTTAATCTTCCTACACTTCTCACACAAAACAATATTCGTACAGGAACCCTACCCTATAGAAAGTAGAACATATGCTAATATTTTTTACAAGAAACAGTGAAAAAAGATAGCAACCATTTTCAGTTTTACACCCATTTCCATTTTCAATTGTCGACATAATATATGGCTTATAGCTAGATTTAGAAATGATGCAAGTTACATAGCCTGTACGACACTCAGTTAAATAATTTAATAAACTAGTACAGAAAGGTTCCTGATTAGAAAATATCAATGTATATATAATATAATGTTAGGCAACATTAGTAAAGTAAGAAGACAAACCAGTGAATCTTCGCCTTCACCCTCCACAGAGTCGGCCAAAAGAGAGATTATATTGCCTATATGTTTTTGTAAATAAGATAACTGATGAGCTTCCTCATCAGCTTGTGATGGCATAGACCTCCTGCTGTTGCTACGCACAAGCTGCTCACAAAATACCATGCTTGTATGAGCTTTACATAAAAGAACTAATGCACGTCTATTGAACATGCAAAAAACCAACATCTTATTTGTGTGTAATTCACTAATTCTAAAAAAAAGTAACTACGAAACCAATGAAAGTTGGGAAAAATGCTGTAATTTAAGTATAACAATTAGGCGGTCGGAAAAAAAATACTCATTTGCTACAAACGATATAAAGATAACTATGTTCGATTGCATAAATATTATATAAAAAGTCATTCAAAATCTACAATGTATACAAAAAAGAAATTATATAGGCATGATATAGCTGAAAAATACAAAAACGATTAAAGTTTCCAGCCACCAATGGAAAAAAAAAACAATGTTTTGCATAGAAAATAGAAAGGTACTTCCAAAAAAAACGGATGCAATAAGTATAATGCTGGAGCAGACAATGCTTGAATTTTAATAAAGGTAAAACCACATACTACAGTCTCTAGGAGTCTAAAATAATAGCAAACCAGTTTCTTCTTTCAAATTGGCATGAAGCATGTACTTATTTAACAAAAGATCAAATTGTTCAAATGCATGACCTTTGCAGACAAAGTTTATAAGCTGGTGATATCATAAATACATACACATATACATAGTATAACATGCTACATAAAAACATATATCATGTGTGTGTTAGCCTCTTCTGTCCCGAAAAGGCATGCCCTTCAATTAAAACTACAGATTAAAGCTTTAAATGTATCAATCTAGTGCATACACATAAGCATGTAAACAGTAATACGGATATAAGAATGAAGAAACAATGACAACAAAGGAAATTTGTTCATCTTGGAGCTTTGGATAACCATTCTGGACTTCCAGTGATTATGTGATCACCTAAGTGCCAACTGCCAAATTTAAGTTATAGATCATTTCAATTGATACTACCTAAAAAAAACTGATTTTCATTTATCAAAGAGTAAAACAAAATCCTACTTATAATTGTATCCATTATTTTAGCCTAACTTCCTAGGCTTTCCTTCTATTTCACATTACAAAATACATATTATTTAATCATTTGATCTATTAGTTCCTTTAATAATAATAATAAGTATTTGTCATACATAATCATCAAAAGGTATAACCAAATCACCTATTTATACATTCCTTTAACCTAATTTCAGATTCGTTTCCTTCCATTTCACAATAAAAAATAACGCCTTAAATAACCTAAATCACCATTTTCTTATAACTAATCACCTAATCATAACAATTCAATCACTTTCAACACACAATCCAAACACACCTAACCAAAATCCTCAACAAACAAAACCATAACAAAACAATCAAATCATCTGTTTACAACATTCTAACCTAATTTTAGATGCGCTTCCTTAATCCTTAATCCTTAATCCTTAATCCTTAATCCTTAATCCTTACATCAATCATTTCCTCAAATAGCCAGAATTATCCTTTTCCCAATACCTAATTACCTAATTATAACAATTCAATCACTTCCAATACACAATCAATTCACCTGCAAAGGCGTAAGCGCAGACAAGAACCCGTCAAACGCGGAAGTAGACGGCCAAACATCCGCAACAGCAGCGGAATCCTTATGTCCTCTAGGAAGCAGCCTCTTATACGACTGTACATACAAAAAAAATCATGAGATCATAAACATTAACACCATAACATCAACCTCATCAGCCTTAGCAGTAACAATGGGGTCGGAATCAGAATGGAGAACGGAGCAATTGTATTAATAATAAGGAGCGCGTGTTCGGGTGAGATCTGGAGTGACTCGGAAATAACCGCTGAGTTGACTCGGTTGTTGTTATTGTTAGGAAGTGGGGATTGGAGGAGTTTGGTACGGATAGAGGTTAGGGTTTGGGTGCCGTCTGTGAAGATGAGTTTTTGTAAAGGGATGAGACCGTGCTCGAATGGTTCGCGACGTGGGTGGATGTGGGTTGGTTGTTGTTGTGGTGGTGGTTCAGGTGCGTCTGTCATGTGTGGTGGTGGTGGTGGTGAATGGGTGAATTGGGGGAAATGGATCTTATTAAGGGTAGTGAGTTTGTGAGAGAATAATAATAAGAGTGTGTGTGACTGTGAGGTGTGGAAGGTTTTTAGGAGGTCAAAATTGAAAATATCCAGAAATAGACGCCGGCTAATGTACAAAGGCGTCTTAACCTATAAAGTGTGAGAAGTGATCCTGGCCCTCCATCTTCCTTCTGCGTTTTAAACCTCGTACATTAATTACAAATGTTTCTTATTAATGGCAGTTATCAATTGAGGGTATATCAGACAATTTACAACCCTAAATAATTTGAATTTTTTTGCAATTAACGCCCAAATCACCCTCATTCATTGACGGTTACAAAAATCCACTAATCATTCATCACAAATCAAATTAAAACACACGATTCGAGTAAAACTCACCCAAAATTCAGAAAAAAAAACAGAGCACTCTCAAACTCATCGCTGAACATCGCTGATTATAGAAGAATCATGACTCCAAAACGCAAAACAGGTAACGAAATGATCATGTTTTTAACCTATTTTTGATCGTATACCAATAATGGATGCTAATCGTTGTTTTTTTAAACCCTAAAACAGGTGAAGGACGAGAAAAAAGAAGCAAGTTGTGTCATGACAGGCCTTCGAAACCAACGAATACAGGTATGATTCAAATGAAGATAACACGTTTGATGTTATTGTTGAAGGCGTTTTTTGCTAAATTGAATGATGATTTGAGAGATGAACATTTTGGATCTGATTATTGATGCATGACTTTATGAAGGCGTTTTAGAGTTTCAGGTTGAATTAGTAAAGGCGTTTTGCTATTTTCATTGAAATGGTAAAAAATGTAACTAAGATACTGATGAGAGATTATTATGAAGGCGTTTTAGAGGTTTTGATTGAATTAGTAAATACGTTTTGCTTGAAATCTGTAAAAAATAAAACTAACATACTGATGAGTTTATGAAGGTGTTTTAGTGGTTTTGATTGAATATTAATGAATGTGTTTTGCTGATGATGTGTATGGTTGATGTAATAAGTAAAGGCGTTTTGATTGAATTACTCAGACTGTCATGCTATGTTTTAGTGTTTTAGATGTTATGATAAAGGCGTTTTATCTGATTATTGATTGCATGAGATGATTTGATTATGTATTGTTTTTAAAGTAGCACAAATGTGATTATGTTGTGTTTTAAGTAGAGGCGTTTTACTAATGAAGAACTTATCATACTGATGACAATCAAGGGTATCTCAAAACGCATCTGCTAAAAGTAGTAAAGGCGTTTTAACTGATGTAAGAACTAAGATTCAGATGTCAAGTAAGGGTATCTCAAAACGCCATATAATAAAAATAGTAAAGGCGTTT
>JAUTDX010005994.1:0-18882 GCA_030844895.1 Ambrosia x helenae
CTACAACCAGTTTCCAATTATACATCCAAGATATAACTCTAGCATATAAGCATACAAGGTATATAGTGACATTTAAGCCATCGAGCGACTTACCTTATGCGTGCTTCCTCTTTACCTCAATCCGAGACTCCTTGGCTATCCAAAGTCTCTTGTATTCGCACCTATGAGGTGAATGATCACTTAGGTTGTTAGAACGAGTCTTTACTTGTCTACATGCATTTTTGCTCGTGTTTCACTGATATACGTTAAAATATACATATTTAAATCCCCGATTAAACTCCCAAATTACGCGTTTTAGACCATAATTGCACGAATTCGGTACTTAACCGCTTCATATATTTATTTCAGGTCTTAAACGGCGCCTCGAAGACAAAGTCGAAGAAACCGGGCTAAAAACGGACAAGACGGACAACTTCTACAAAATTGACCAAGTCTGGAAGTTGTGCACGGGAGTGCCAAATATGTGCACTCCCGTGCGGGTCACATCAGCTCGGGAACAAGCCTGCACGGCCAGGCGCACCAGGCAGTGCACTCCCAAGTGCTCGGCAACATCAAGATCAGCACGGCCGTGCGCCCTTTTGGCACTCCCGTGCCAAAAATCAAGATATTTTCAGGAATCACCCAACCACTTTCCCACTTGCACGTCAACTCAAAAAGTTAAAGTGCACTGCGCACGGCCGTGCCAAAGATCAAAATTTCTATAAAAGCAGAGCAGAACCCACTGATCAATTATTGGGTTTTGGAGAGGCGATTCTGGGCGATTTTCTGGACAAGTGAGCAGCTGCAAAGGCGAGGAACAAGCTCGGGAACTCATCCGGATCATCGATCATCATCCAATCCATCACATTCGAGTTTATGGTTTGATCTATTATGCTTTCATTTGATTCAAATCAGTTTGTTTAAGCTTGTTTGTGTTGTTTATGTAATACATTATAGTCTAGTAATCATGTTTAGTAATCTTTAGTAGAAAAAACAATCGTTTAGCATGTAATCATGTTTTGTATAAATTTGGCGTTTTTCACGTATTAGATCTTGATGATCATAGCGCAACCTTGTTTCATTGTTGATGGATTTGTAGCTGTATTTGAATGACTTTAGCGATTGTCGAATGTGTTAGGCGGATACATGTTGAAAACCGTCCGTTTAATCGTCCGGTAGTAGACTAGTTAACTTGTTAAATAGTTTATGCCATGAAACTGTAACCGGGTATTGGTTTGGTTAAAGTCAGTCGAATAACGATTAATTTTAGATTGGTTTATAGGTTTGCATATAGATTCGTTCATTTATCTGCTTATAGGATTGTTTGATTTGATTTTTCGTTCATTAGGATGTTGATAGATTTAATTTATTGAAAATTGGATTAATTGGTTTGTCTATGAATTTAATTTGTTCGTTATTTGATTAATTAGATTTATTTGTTCTTATTTGGACTAATTATTGATTTCATTCTTTGTATAGTTTTAGGCTTAGTCTGCTTATTTCTGTTCATTTTATTGATTCTATTTGTTTATATTTGATTTTCTTGTATATATTTGCTTTCCGTTATTTTCGCATGAATTTATTGATTCTTTATTTCATTTATTTATTTTTCTGTCTTTTATCGCCTTTTTGGGTTTGTCATATATTCGCCTGTTGCAACTATATCATTCTTACATGCAGGTTGATGTCCACAAACCCAGGGTCTTCTGGTGATCTTTCTGACGAGGAGCTAAGGCGCCTGAGGAGAAGCGAGCGGATTAGACTTCATAAATTGCGTCTTGTTTCTGATATTCTTATTGCTTCTCCTATTGTTGAGGTCCCAATTGAGGAGGCGAGGCACGATCTGGCCGACGACAACGGGTCGGACGCCCACAGCGACATTATCATGGCGGATGACGACATTCCGCTGAATGATAGTGGTCGTCCAGGAGGAGATGGACTCGCGCCGAGTATTGTCCGTCCGGCTATTTTGGCGGACCATTTCGAGATCAAATCTAGTATCGTGAATATGATACAAAACTCGGTGCAATTCGGTGGACTGGAGCACGAGGATCCAGGCCGACATATTGCTGCATTCTTAGAGGTTTTAGCCACCTTTAAGATGACGGGCATCTCCGATGATGCTATCCGTCTCCGACTCTTCCCATTCTCACTGCGGGACAAAGCCCGGACTTGGCTTCTGTCACAACCCGCAGGGTCGATCACGACTTGGGCAGAGTTGTCACAACAATTCATGCAGCAGTATTTTCCTCCTGAAAAGACACAAAAACTGAGGAATCGCATCATGACATTTCGTCAGGATGACGATGAATCATTATACACAGCCTGGGAAAGGTTTAAAGACCTACTCTTGAGTTGCCCGCACCATGAGCTTTCGAAAAGGCATTTGGTGCAAACTTTTTATCAGGGACTCGGGTATGCGTCTCAGGAACGCCTTGATGTATACGCAGGGGAGACATCGGAACAAAGTCTCCTAGGGAAGCGTGGAGCATTATTGAGAAGGCGTCCCTAAAATCTAAATCCCGGCAGAATGATAGATCTAGGTCTTCATCTGCCAAGGCTGGTGTGCATGCCGTGGATAACTATACGGCGATTTCGGCACAGATAGCGGCTCTGGCTACGAGATTCGATAACTCTCAGCAACACGTAGCGCAGTCCGATTGTTTGTGTGTGGAGTGCGGGGTATCTCACGAGCCTGGCTCGTGTGCTCAGGGGGTGATGTATACAGGCCACGAGGAAGTGGACTACATGGGTAATCAAACGAGACCCCAGAATAACCCTTACAGCAACACTTATAATCCGGGTTGGAGAAATCACCCGAACTTCGGGTGGAGATCTGGTACTTCCAATCAGAACCCTCTCGGATTCCAGCAGAGAGCCGCCGCACCACAACAGTCCTACCAGTCCCAACAGCCTTACCAGTCCAACCAACAGTCCTACCAGTCCAACCAACAGCCATACCAGGGTCGTGGTCAATCGTCCCAGCAGAGACCGAACCAATACCAGAACCAGGGCGCCGGGAGCAGCTCCCAGCAGCACGCCCCTCATGGTATGTCTAAGCTGGAGGAGATGATGTCTCAGCTCCTTACCAACACCTCTAATTCCAATCAGATCGCTGAGCAGCGCTACCAGCAGCATGAGGAGCGCTTCACGAATTATGAGGGAGAAATGAGGGGCCAAAAGGCGTCGATGCAGGCCATAGAGAACCAGGTTGGCCAGATGGCAAAGATGATGTCTGAGAGACAGCAGGGTGGTCTCCCAGGCAACACTGAGCCGAACCCAAGAGGGCATGTTAATGCCATTATGACGAGGAGTGGTAAAACCACGGGACCAGACACATCGGGCTCACCACCGATCACTGAGACGGTCCAGACTGAGTCTTCGGACGAGGTGCACGCTAGGCGAGTCCCAGCAAGTACAGCACAGCTACCGAAGCCAGTCACAGACTACACTCCTCCTGTTCCATATCCTGGTAGACTTAGGAAGCAGAAAGACGAGGCGCAATACGGGAAATTTCTCGAGCTGTTCAAGCAGCTACATATAAACATCCCGTTTGTTGAGGCCTTAGCACAGATGCCTAAGTATGCCAAATTCTTGAAGGACATCCTCACAAATAAGCAAAAACTTGAGGACCTGTCCTGCGTTCTATTGAACGAAAACTGCTCTGCAATTCTGCAGAATAGACTGCCCATGAAAATGGGCGATCCTGGTAGCTTTACCATCCCTTGTCTGATAGGTGATATGACTGTCAGTAATGCACTCGCGGACTTGGGGGCCAGCATAAACCTTATGCCTTATAAGGTTTTCGAGAAGTTGGATCTGGGTGAACCTTCACCCACCAGGATGAGTATTCGCCTCGCTGATCGTTCGATCAAGTATCCACGGGGGTTTGTAGAAAATATGCTTGTCAAGATTGACAAATTCGTTTTCCCTGTGGACTTTGTTATCCTAGATATGGATGAGGACTCTAAAGTCCCTTTGATTCTCGGACGTCCTTTCCTTAACACGGCAAGGACGATTGTTGACGTGGCTGCGGGCCAGATCACACTCCGAGTCAATGATGAGCACGTGACTTTTGACATTCAGAGGTCGATGTGCCATCCTGAGAGCCAAGACGATACACTATACTATCTTGATATAGTAGACCAGTGTGTCAGCTCTCATGTCAGAGGTGCTTGGGAGAGAGATGTTTCGGACACACATCTGTTGTGTGGGAGCCTAGATGGCATTATGCAGGAGGGCCATATAGATGAGCAGCCGGTCTATCAGATCGGTGATGATGGTTCCCAAAGTCCGGGGCGTTTTGTGGAAATTGAGCGAGAGGAAGAGGAGAAGGCGAAGCCGTCTGTTGAGGACCCACCGTCTCTAGAGCTGAAGGAGCTCCCGCCGCATCTCGAGTATGCATTTCTGGATGAGGAGGGGCGTCTACCGGTGATCATATCGTCTTCATTGACTGTGGAAGAAAAGAGCGAGTTGTTGAGGGTTTTAAAACTTCATAAACGGGCAATTGCCTGGAAGATCGTAGACATCAAGGGGATTAATCCCTCTTTCTGTACTCATAAAATCTTGATGGAGGATGTCTACAAGCCTTGTGCGCAGCACCAGAGGCGTCTGAACCCGAACATGCAAGATGTTGTTAAATCCGAGGTGATTAAACTGCTTGATGCTGGATTGATATATCCCATCTCGGACTCTGTTTGGGTTAGTCCTGTGCACGTCGTGCCCAAGAAGGGTGGCATGACGGTGGTCACAAATGATAGGAATGAACTGATTCCTACGAGGACCGTCACGGGGTGGAGAGTTTGCATTGACTATCGCAAGCTCAATGACGCCACCCGCAAGGATCACTTCCCGCTTCCATTCATCGATCAGATGTTGGAACGACTGTCGGGGAAGTTGTATTACTGTTTCCTTGATGGTTTCTCTGGATACTTTCAGATCCCTATCGATCCTGTGGACCAGGATAAGACGACCTTCACATGCCCTTTTGGCACATTCGCCTACAGGCGTATGCCATTTGGGCTGTGCAATGCGCCGGCGACCTTCCAGCGTTGCATGGTTGCCATTTTTCATGACATGATCGAGGACTCCATGGAGGTGTTCATGGATGATTTTTCCGTTTTTGGGAGTTCGTTCGATCAATGTCTTGGGAACCTGGAGCGGATGCTTCAGAGGTGTGAGGAGACCAGTCTTGTGCTAAACTGGGAAAAATGCCACTTCATGGTGAAGGAAGGAATAGTCCTGGGGCATAAGGTCTCCCAAAGTGGGTTGGAGGTTGATCCTGCCAAAGTAGATATCATCTCTAGGCTCCCTCCACCCTCCTCTGTCAGAGCGATCCGCAGCTTTTTGGGTCATGCGGGATTTTACAGGCGATTTATCAAAGACTTTTCAAAGATCGCCCGACCGATGACCCGTTTGTTGGAAAAGGATGCACCGTTTGTATTTGGTGCAGAGTGTGTGAAGGCATTTGGCCTTCTGAAGCGTTTGCTTGTTGAGGCCCCTATATTGGTAGCACCCGACTGGGAGCTGCCATTCGAGATTATGTGCGACGCGAGTGACTTCGCGATAGGGGCGGTCTTGGGACAGCGGAAGGACAAGCACTTCCACCCGATCTACTACGCGAGTAAGACTCTACATGATGCTCAGGAGCATTACACCACGACTGAAAAAGAGCTTCTTGCTGTAGTATTTGCGTTCGACAAGTTTAGATCATATTTGGTGCTGTCGAAGACCATCGTCTATACGGACCATGCAGCGATCCGATACCTTTTCAGCAAACAGGACGCGAAACCGCGCCTGATTAGGTGGATCCTGTTGCTGCAGGAGTTCGATATAGAGATTCAGGACAAGAAGGGTGCCCTGAATGTTGCTGCTGATCATCTGTCCAGGCTCGAGCATGATGATGCCGAGAACTGCGCGTGGGATACCATTAATGACAACTTTCCCCACGAGTTCTTGATGAGCGTCGAGTCGGTGGAAGATGTATCACCATGGTTCGCGGATTTTGCGAACTACCTCGCGTGCGGGATCCTCATCAAAGGATTGTCGCACCAGCAAAAGAGGAAGTTCTTCGCGGACCTAAAGCATTACTTCTGGGATGACCCATTTTTGTTCCGGGTCGGGGCGGATCAGTTGATTCGCCGTTGTGTGTTTGGGGTGGAGGCGGCGCAGATCTTGCGCGATTGTCACGAGGGGCCTACCGGAGGTCACCATGGAGCGAATTACACTGCTAAGAAAGTGTTAGACTCGGGTTTTACTGGCCCACACTCTTTCGTGACGCCCAGATACTGGTTGGTGCTTGTGATTCGTGCCAGAGGGCGACGAACATATCGGCACGCGACCAAATGTCGCAAAACCCGATTCAAGTCTGTGAGGTCTTTGACATTTGGGGCATAGACTTCATGGGACCGTTCCCCTCCTCACGGGGCAATAGATATATACTCGTGGCTGTTGATTACGTATCAAAGTGGGCCGAGGCGCAAGCCTTGCCCACAAATGATGCCCGAGTTGTAGTGAGGTTTGTTAGGAGCTTGTTCTCGCGGTTTGGTGCCCCAAAGGCACTGATTAGTGACCGTGGTACGCATTTCTGCAATGCGCAGCTTGATCGCGCGTTAGCACGTTATGGTGTCCACCACAGGTTATCCACCCCGTATCATCCACAGACAAGTGGACAGGTGGAGGTCACAAACCGTGGATTGAAGCGAATCCTTGAGCGGTCAGTTAATCAAAACCGCAAGGATTGGGCAGACAAGCTGGATGATGCGCTGTGGGCCTTTAGGACGGCTTACAAGACGCCTATTGGGACGACTCCCTTTAGGCTTGTCTATGGCAAAGCGTGTCATCTCCCAGTCGAGCTGGAGCATAGGGCATTCTGGGCTCTTAAAACAGCAAATTTGGATCTTAAGACCGGCGGTGAGACCCGTTTCTTACAGATTCACGAGCTGGAGGAGCTTAGGCAACAAGCCTATGAGAGCTCGATATTGTACAAAGAGCGCACGAAGAAGTTGCACGACAGTCGCCTGAAACACCGAGAAGATTTTCAGGTAGGCGACTTGGTCCTGCTTTACAACTCGCGCCTGCGTCTCTTTCCAGGAAAGTTGAAATCCCGGTGGACAGGACCGTACACTGTTAAGGAAGTATATCCTTACGGGACTGTTTCGATTGAAAATTCGGAGGGTGTGACTTTCAAAGTCAACGGTCATCGCCTCAAAGTTTACATTGATGGACCGGTTGACAAATCCGTAGAGATGATCGATCTCTACGACCCGCGCGCCTAATAAGTGCGGGGAAGTGAGTCTAGCTAGCGACTCGTTAATAAATATAGCACGGCGCGTATGGGCGCGCCAAATGGGGTAGTAGGTAATTAGTTAGTTTATAACTTAGTTAGTTTAAAAATTTCTTAGCTTTAATGTCGTTTCGAGTTTTGTGCAGGTTCATACAGGTTTGATCGGAGCCGGAAGGAGCAATGAAGCGCATACAGTCGCCAAACAGGTTAAACGTAGCTAAAATGATGTTTTCGGACAAAGTGGAACCGCTGCGCGCGAAACTGCAGTTGCAGCCTCAAAACTGCAAATCTGCAGGTCGTGCACGGTCAAGCGCACGCCCGTGCAGCTGACCGTGCATGACCCAGTGCACTGGGGTGCATAAAGGAAGTGCACGGCCAGGAGCACTCCCGTGCACCTGACCGTGCGGGCCAAAAAAGCCCAGTCCATTAACATGGGTATAAATACTACCTTAACTCCAAAACCCTAATATTCTTGCACTCCCAACCGCACACTCGTTCCATCTTGCAAAAACCACCCGAAATTCATCCTTTTGGCTACAAATCTTCGCTCCTTTCCTTCAAATCCACCGAGGTACGAATCCCTTCATATTATTGCACTTGTATTCGGGATTTTTAGTTTAAATCTGCTTTATTTTCGTATGTTAGGTCTTGATTTGGGGGTTTCTTCATAAAAATTTATAAACCCACTAATCTTGTGTAGTTTTAGTTTGTAATAGTTTAGTTTTTGTTTATTGTTAATAAAACCTTGCACTCGCCACCCCAATCGTGTTTACATTGTTAATCTTTAAAGAATAGTTGTGATTTGGGGATTTTGGGAGAGAAGGTTGCAAAAATAAACAATTTTCTGCAACTGTGCAGTCGTGCACGGCCAAGCGCACGCCCGTGCAGCTGACCGTGCACGACCCAAACCTGTGCTAGACATCAAGGCTGCACGGCCAGGTGCACTGCCGTGCACATGACCGTGCACACTCAACAGAATCAGGACAGAACGCACAGAAGTCTGTTTTGGACATCCGGGACTTCTATTTTTGGTATTCTAACAGCTGAATTATCAATTTTTTGTGCAGATGGCAGCAAGGTTCCTAGACTTTGACAACCGTAAGAGCAGGGACGCCCCGTGCATCCCCGAATTCACTAAGTTATGGAGCCGGAGACGGTCGATTGGGCATCCCCTTCGACTCAACCTGGGACTGCTGGACACAATCAACCAGCGTACCAGGTTTGATATGATGGTTTCACCCCAGATGTTGAACCTCTTGACCATAAACCGACCGATCTACCTTGAGCCTACGATCGAGTTTTTAGCTACCTACAAATATAAGAAACCAGCAGAGGGGAGCAAAAGACGTTCCATGAGAAGGACATTAAGTTTAGGCTCGGGGAAAGTGGCACAAGATGTCGGTTGCTAGATTGGGAAGATTGTTGGGAATATACAATGAGCTGGAGACAGACTCAGAGGATTTCCCAACGACTCATTGCTTTGCTGATAACGATGAGAGGGGTGCTTTTTGGTCGAGGATTGCCGTTGGACCACCATATAACCCACGAAAGTCCAAGGCAACCAAGATCATCGACCCGTTACTTCGTCTGCTTCACCACACCTTCAGTCACACTATATGTGGCCGAAAGGACAGTTCGGGGAACTGTCCTACTCCCGATCTATTATACTTCTATCATCTGGTTGAGGGTGCCCCCTTGAACTTGGCCGCACGAATGGCCGAGTTCTTTCTCACTGCCGGGGGCACCAAAGACGGGAGTGAGATTCACGGTAGTGAATACATCACGGTGATCGGTGAAGCCTTGGACATCTTGACCGACGAGGTCAAAGCTGGACTAGAGCTTGTCACACACGGGTCCTTCATTGATCTGCGCTCGCTGGGGAGGCAGAAGCTATATGTCAGTACACCGGATGGACCACGCCTCATCGCAAATGGGGTGATTTGGGACCCTCTGCCTCCGACACCCCCTGAGGATGAGCACATGGTAGATACTGAGCAGACGGGAGGAGATCATGAGCATGAGGGAGGCGGAACACCGCCAGGGACGCCACCTCAGACACCACCGCGTCCCGATCAGCAGCAATGGCCTCCTGGCATCCCCTCCTACCCAGAGTTTTATCAGCAGTTCCAGAACATGGACCTGACAGTGCAGCAGATTAGTGCACAGCAGGGGACTTCCCAGCAGGAGCAGCAGTACCTGCGCAGCGGTCTGGAGCAGGTGCAGGATGACATACGTGCTGGTTTTGACTATTTATTTTCAGGTTTGGAGAGAGCTCATCCAGGGTACTTCAGGAGTCCTCCCCGGTTCACTCAGAGAGGTGCGCCTGGCGACCAGCCAGGAAGCTCCAGTCAGCACCAGTGGGGCTGGGGAAACCAGTAGCCGCCTACATCTGCTTGAATTCAGTTGTTAGTTTTTGTTTATTTATGCATTTTGTATTCGGGTCTGCGTACCCAAGACTTTTTAGTTTTTGCATTTGAACTATTTACTTTTCTGCACTTTAATTTTCAGTATATTTGCTTTGTTTAAATAATTGTGATGATATACGGATGTGTTTGATGTCTTTTGGTTTTGTCAAGAATGGTGATAGTGCAGGAAACGCCGAGCACCGGTATGGATGCTCAATGCGATCACCGTACTTTTCGAGTTATCGACTAAAGGGGAGTATTATTCTCCTTTTTCCCACTATAGATAGCTAATTCATAAACGCTTTCTATTGTCACATTGGGGACAATGTGAAGTTCAAGTGTGGGGAGGGATTATAATCGTGTTTGTCCTCTTGTATATATATATATATATATATATATATATATGTTAAAAAAAAAAAAAAAAAACCCTTTAAAAGTACATATATGTATATATTCTCTTATAAACATCAAGCCGTACTAATTTTTGACAAAGATAACTCGAGGCGCGACAAACAGATGAGATACGAGCGTGTTATATTCGTACACTTGCACCCATTCCCTTCCGGTTACGTGAGCGTTCGTGCCTTAGAATAGATTACATTTCTTTGACATGCTTGCGAGTGAGCCGGATGTTTTGTGCAGTTTAGAACTTGTCACCAGTATACTTGTTTAGACCAGATACGTGTGAGATTGTACGAACATGATTGAGGCATTTAGGATACCCTTTTTATTTAGCCTTTTCTTTTCGTTCTATCTGTTTCCCGCACCCATATATTATCCACTAGTTATAACCATGTTGAACCTAATCCCGTGTTTTTTCTTATTTACCACACCATTTCACCACTAAACCAAATAGCCTTTTTCTTTTAAACCTTTTTGTGTTAAAGCTCGGTTTAGGTTATTGTTTGACTAGTTTTTTACGTTGTAAATAGTTCTTTTCGGGTTTATATATTTAGAACCCGTTTGTTGATATTATTTCAGTTTCAGTTTAGTATATATATATATATATCATAGATATGCAAAAAAAAAAAAAAAAAAAAAAAAAAAAAAAAAAAAAAAACCAGAAAAATAGAACACCCTAAAATAGGGTGAATTAGCAGTGATTCGAGCAGTTTTTAGAGCTTTAAAGTTAAAAGTTTGTGTTTAGCCCGTTTCAAAAGAAAATTCGCCTATGTTAGAATTCTTATTGTACAGTTGTAGTTGTTGCTATTACTTAGACATAACCGCCGGGTTTTAGCCGATTTGTCACTTTAAATATCCATTCCACACCCCTACCTTTGCCTAACATTACAACCCTTACAAGACCTCTTGATTTGTGCTTTTTCACACGTTAGTTGGTGAAGACTAGATCTTTTGACAAGCTTATGATATTGCACGATTCATTGTCTTGGCAATGGAGAGATTTACACATACACATTACACGTATACCGAGTGTGTGTGAACATTGTGAGTCGTGTACGGGTTTGCGTGTTTGTAGATCGGAAGTGAGTCGTTGCTGTTTAGTTATCTTATCACCTGTTTATATACCTTTGTCGGCTTGTCTATTATCGTCTGTACAGGCTATATTTTGTCTTTGTTGCCACTTGGCGAGTTTTTCGTTTATTTCTGTTTAAGTGTTTGCTTGAGGACAAGCAAAGTTCAAGTGTGGGGAGGTTTGATATACGTTAAAATATACATATTTAAATCCCCGATTAAACTCCCAAATTACGCGTTTTCGACCATAATTGCACGAATTCGGTACTTAACCGCTTCATATATTTATTTCAGGTCTTAAACGGCGCCTCGAAGACAAAGTCGAAGAAACCGGGCTAAAAACGGACAAGACGGACAACTTCTACAAAATTGACCAAGTCTGGAAGTTGTGCACGGGAGTGCCAAATATGTGCACTCCCGTGCGGGTCACATCAGCTCGGGAACAAGCCTGCACGGCCAGGCGCACCAGGCAGTGCACTCCCAAGTGCTCGGCAACATCAAGATCAGCACGGCCGTGCGCCCTTTTGGCACTCCCGTGCCAAAAATCAAGATATTTTCAGGAATCACCCAACCACTTGCCCACTTGCACGTCAACTCAAAAAGTTAAAGTGCACGGCCGTGCACTTTATGCGCACGGCCGTGCCAAAGATCAAAATTTCTATAAAAGCAGAGCAGAACCCACTGATCAATTATTGGGTTTTGGAGAGGCGATTCTGGGCGATTTTCTGGACAAGTGAGCAGCTGCAAAGGCGAGGAACAAGCTCGGGAACTCATCCGGATCATCGATCATCATCCAATCCATCACATTCGAGTTTTATGGTTTGATCTATTATGCTTTCATTTGATTCAAATCAGTTTGTTTAAGCTTGTTTGTGTTGTTTATGTAATACATTATAGTCTAGTAATCATGTTTAGTAATCTTTAGTAGAAAAAACAATCGTTTAGCATGTAATCATGTTTTGTATAAATTTGGCGTTTTTCACGTATTAGATCTTGATGATCATAGCGCAACCTTGTTTCATTGTTGATGGATTTGTAGCTGTATTTGAATGACTTTAGCGATTGTCGAATGTGTTAGGCGGATACATGTTGAAAAACCGTCCGTTTAATCGTCCGGTAGTAGACTAGTTAACTTGTTAAATAGTTTATGCCATGAAACTGTAACCGGGTATTGGTTTGGTTAAAGTCAGTCGAATAACGGTTAAGAATGCTTACCGGCACGTAAAAGGGTTTAAAAAGCCTAATGGTGCCGTTACTAGTCTTTGACACGGTTAATGATCTTTGGTAGTTATTTTGGTAAAAATGGCGATCTTAGTAGATCTGGGGTAAAAGTTGGTAAAATGGAATAGGTTGTGAAATGCTCTACTTTATGCTAGTTTAGGTGGCTGTGTTGTGTATTCGGTATCGCTTCCCTAAATTAGTGAGGTTAGAATACTCTTAACGGATGACTAACTTATCTTTAGAAGATCTGCGTGAGATCATATCAGCTGCTCGCTAATGAACGACTTGAAGCGGTTAACGTGTGTATTCGTGTTAGCTTTCTGTATAGTTGTCATGTTAGGATGCCCGAAAGGGACACTAACTGTCGGAAAATGGGAATGTTGATCACGCGCCTATATTACTTATTATATTTAGATAACATGCTAGGATTGGCAAAAATATAGTTTATATAGTTATATTTTCTATTTGGAGTCTTAGTTAAGTTATTTATATGTTTTAGAATTAATTTAGTTTTAAACAAAACTCAAACTTATCTTTTCCTACTGGTAAATCGGGGACAGAGTTTTAGTACAATTGCTCCGCGCGCGTCCATGGATCGATACTTGGTTCTTATCTGTATTTACTACATATATGACAGGGTACACTTGCCCTAGTGTGTGTGTTTTAATATGAAGGTCGAAACCATTTTTATAAATATTAAAGCAAAACGTGTGTTAAAATCCATTGTAAAATATGTATAGTTACGCATACGTCATTCACCAATATACAAGTTTTCAACAAATTATTTATACCCAAGTGAAATCAAGTTTCATTGAGGCATTTTATCAAACACTTGGTAGGCGTTATTGTCACACCCCGACAACCTCGGGTCTAGATGTGACGGATTGTATCGCTCTTTTATAAACCTTTCAAGTATTCAGCGCAACGGAAATGGAAATACATCATAACACTTGTAGAGCAAACCATACTATTTACATTAATACATTACCAACGTGACCACACATTATTATACATACTTGTCTTAAACATTATTACTACAAACTTGCAAACATATTAGCTTACTAAACAAGTCTACTATCCTTAATGTCTTGATTCTCCTTAACACCACAGATAAAGATCATCAAGGATTCCAAAAGAGTACCTGAAATCATTTGAAAGGAAAGGGTATCAACAGAAGTTGGTGAGTTCGTAACTTAATTATAGTTTTAAGACTTGGTTTCATCTTTTTAAAATGGTGATATGCAAGCCACAAGCTCAACCCTTTATTGAATCTATAAACTGCCCATATAGATTCCATGGCAAAACATATGACACATTGGTTTTCGATGGAAGGTTTCTCATCCCGAGTCCATCATGTGCGGGGGATTCCCCAAATAGTACTATCCATACATTTAGCGGCTCCATGAGTTAATGAGCGTGGGTTCGGTTTAATCGGCAGTTCACTTCTTGTTATCACCATCAGGTTTTGGTTCAAAAACTGATTCTTAACAAGAAAAGAATGTACGAACTCACCTTAGGGTTGAAGTTGCCGTGCTTGTTCTTCTTCGCTGCTGTTTTTATGCTACTGATCTCCTATTAACAAGCATATAACATATCAATATCATGTATAATCATTCTTGATTTTATTATTCTTCCATGATTTAGTGAAACCCCCTTTTTATCATAACATATTTACCCCTAACCCTAATTGTATAACTCTTAATCATATAATATCTTAAATCATAATTATAGATTTCATACCTATAATGAAGATGGAACCTATTGATCTCTAGCTCTTGTCCGATCTCTAGCTCTCATCCGCCTTCCATGCTTCTTTCTTTCTTCTGAAGATAAAGTGCTTTAACATTTACTTTCCTAATTGTGTTAGGTTTATATAGAGGGTTGAAGGGTAATGAAAGGTTGCCACCTGTTGTGATGAGGTGTTCGATATCCCCAGTTTTGTATTTTACCGTGTGGTTTTAATACTCATGGTTTTATGTGTTATAAATAATCCTAGTTATCATATTATTATTGTTATTAGTTAAAAAAATCTTTGTATTAATAGTTTATAAAAACTCTATAAGGTAGACGTTTAAAGCATGTATAAAACTGATGTTTAGGGGCGAGTTGTTACATTCTCTCCCCCTTACCGAAATTTCGTCCGCGAAATTTAGGATCTATTACCTTCTTTTGGAAATAACTGCGGATACTTTCGTTTCATCTCATCTTTCCTTTCCCACGTATATTCGGGTCCTCTTCGTGAATTCCACTTTACCTTTACGATTGTTATATTTCCCCTTCGCAGCCTTTTCTCTCCTTGTGCCAAAATCTCTACCGGTTCTTCTCTAAAATAGAGTTTTTCATCTATTTTTACCTCCTCTTGAGGAATTACCTGACCCGGATCAACTATGCATTTCTTTAAATTGGATACATGAAAAACATCATGTATTCCTGCCAACTCAGCTGGTAATTTGAGTCGATATGCCACATTTCCGATCCGATCTGTTATTTCATAAGGTCCAATGTATCTAGGACTTAATTTTCCCTTATTTCCAAATCTCATGATTCCCTTCCAAGGTGAGATTTTTAAAAGTACCTTATCTCCTACAGAAAATTCCAGAGGTTTCCTTCGGTTATCCGCATAGCTCTTTTGTCTGTCTCGAGCAATCTTTAACCTTTCCTTAATAGCATGGATCTTGTCACTAGTTTCTTGCACTATTTCTGGACCTGTAAACTTATTCTCTCCCACCTCAGACCAACACAAAGGAGTCCTACATTTTCTTCCATATAAGGCTTCGAAAGGTGCCACCCCAATACTGGAGTGGTAACTATTGTTGTAGGAAAATTCTATTAAGGGTAAATGTGTATCCCAATTTCCGCCAAAGTCCATTACACAAGCTCTCAACATGTCTTCTAAAGTTTGTATTGTTCTCTCACTCTGCCCGTCTGTTTGTGGGTGATAAGCTGTGCTTAAATCTAAATTGGTTCCTAATGCTTGATGAAGAGCATACCAAATCTGGAGGTAAATTTGCTATCTCGATCGGAAATAATGGAAATTGGAATTCCATGTCTTGACACCACCTCATTTATATACACTCTTGCTAATTTTTCCAAAGACCATTGTTCTCTTATGGGTAAAAAGTGAGCTGTTTTGGTCAATCGATCTACTATCACCCAAATTGCATTGTGTCCTCGAGTTGTTCTTGGTAATTTTACTACAAAATCCATGGAAATTCCATCCCATTTCCATTCAGGTACTTCGGGTTGGTGCAAAAGTCCGGAAGGCCTTTGATGTTCAGCTTTAATTCGCGAACAAGTGAGACACTTCTGTTCGTATAAAGCTATTTCCTTTTTCATATTGGGCCACCAGAAATTCGCTTTCACTTCTCGATACATTTTATCATTTCCCGGATGAATGGAATACTTTGATTTGTGCGCTTCACTTAAGATTCGTTCTCTTAAGTTCCCTTGTTTCGGCACCCATATACGCCCCTTGTGAGTTTTGAGTCCATTCTCTTGAGTCTCAAAGGGTTCTTTTATTCCTACTAATTCTTCCTTTTCAATTTCCTCTTCTCTTGACGCCCTCTCTTGAGATTCTTTAACTTGCTCAATCAAACCTATTCGTGTGGTTGTTACCATAGCCTTAATGCTTATTAATTTTCCTTTCATTTTTCGGCTTAGAGCATCAGCAACATGGTTTCCTTTTCCAGGATGGTATTTAATTTCACACTCATAGTCACTTAATAATTCTACCCATCTCCTTTGCCTCATATAAAGTAATTTTTGACTCAAAATGTGTTGAAGGTTTTTGTGATCTGTAAATGGTACATTTTGTTCCATAAAGATAATGCCTCCATATTTTGAGCGCAAAAATTATTGCACCTAGTTCTAAATCATGAGTTGGGTAATTCTGTTCATGAATCTTAAGTTGTCTGGATGCGTATGCAATAACTCTATCCTTTTGCATCAATACGCACCCTAGACCCTATTGAGACGCATCACAATATACTGAAAAGTCCTGGGTTCCTTCCGGTAATGCTAACACTGGGGTACTACACAACTTTTCCTTTAAAACCTCAAAAGCTTTTTGCTGTTTTTCTTTCCACTCAAAACTTACACCCTTTTTGGTTAAATAGGTCAATGGAAGCGCTATCTTTGCAAAATTTTCAATGAACTTCCTATAGTAACCTGCTAACCCCCAAAATTGCCTCACTTCAGTGGGTGATGTGGGTTTTTCCCAGTTCTTAATAGCTTCTACTTTTGCTGGATCCACTTGAACTCCCTCAGAATTAATTACATGTCCTAAAAACTTGACCTCTCTTAACCAGAATTCACATTTCGAAAATTTTGCATACAACTTTTCCTTTCTTAGCAAGTCTAAAATTAATCTTAGATGTTGTTCATGATCATTCTGATTCTTGGAATATATTAAAATATCGTCAATGAACACTATCACACATTTGTCCAGGTAAGGTTTACAAACTCTATTCATTAGGTCCATGAAGGTAGCAGGAGCCTTGGTAACTCCAAACGGCATTACTAGAAACTCGTAGTGTCCATATCTGGTCCTAAATGCCGTTTTTGCTACGTCTTCATCCTTAACTCTTACCTGATGGTATCCTGATCTTAAATCAATTTTTGAGAAATATTCCGCTCCCTGTAATTGGTCAAATAAATCATCTATTCGGGGAAGGGGATATCTGTTTTTGATGGTTACTTTATTGAGTTCCTATAATCAATGCACATTCTAAAAGTTCCATCTTTCTTTTTAACAAATAACCGGGAGCTCCCCAAGGAGATGTGCTGGGACGAATGAATCCTTTTTCTAATAATTCTTGTAATTGGGTCATCATTTCCTTTATTTCAGTGGGTTGCTAACCTATAAGGGGTTTGGCTATTGGGGTGACTCCTGGTGTAGTTTCGATATGAAATTCTACTTGTCGCGGGGGAGGTAATCCTGGTAATTCTTCTGGAAAAACGTCTAAAAACTCAGAAACTACAGGTATGTTCTCTGGGCTGTTCTTTTCTTGTTGGGTACTTATTACATAAGCTAAGTAAGTTGGGTCTCCCTTTTTCACACACTTGTTCGCTTCATGCAATTAATAAGATTAAGTTTAGCTTTGGGTTTTTTCCATAGACTACTAAAATTGTTTCTTCTGTTAAAGGTATTCTTAGAAGTCTTTTTACCACAAACTATCTCTACCTTATTTCTTGCTAACCAATCCATTCCTATAACCACATCAAAACCCCCTAATTTGATTGGCATTAAATCCAAGGTGAATGAATGTTCATCTATAACTATGGTACAATTATTTATAATTTCAGTAGCTCTCATAGTGTCACCATCGGCTAGTTCTATAATATATTCATATTGCAATTTCTTAGATTCTAATGCTATTAGCGGCCTAAATTTCTTAGAAACAAAGCTCTTACTAGCTCCTGTATCAAACAATGCATTCGCGTAATGTTGATTGATTAGAAAACATACCCATCACAACGTCTGGTTCCTCCTTTGCTTCTTCAGTGGTAATGACGAAAGCTCTTCCCCTGGGTCTTCCTGCATTAGCTCCTTTTTTCTCGTAACTTTGGACAATCTTTTCGGAAATGAGTTGGATCCCCACATTCATAACATCCGTGTTCTTTGTTTAGATTGGCTCGACAGTCCTTGGATTGATGACCCTCCCTTTTACATCGATAGCATATCGTAACTTTGCACTCCCAAGATGAACGCGATTGCATTTGTTACACTTGACTCTACACTCCCCTTGATGATGCAAATTGCATTTGTCACATAAGGGATTGTGTCCTAAATATGGCTTTTTCTCTCTACCTCCTTGTTCATAACCTTTTGTCCTAGTATTACCCGTCCTTCTTACTGGATTTTCTGAGTCTGATCATAACTTCTTTTCATTCCAGATAAGTTGCCTTCCCTTATACCTCCACACCTTATCAATTCATCAGTTAAAGTCCCGTATATTTCGACCGCGGCTTGATAAGTGGTTGGTTTTGCAGCCCTAACCATTCCTCGTATTTGAGGTATAAGTCCCCATACGAACCTTCCGATTCTCTTGCTTTCTGGGGTAACAAGATGAGGCACAAGTCGGGACATTTCATTATATTTGTTCACATAATCCATATGGCCCACACCTTGCATTTCTAGCCTTAAAAATTCTGCTTCAATTCTATCCAGCTCGTTACTGGGACAATATTTTTCAATCAATAACCTTCTAAATTCTTCCCAACTCATTCTTTGTATCACATTCCTACCCCTTGTTTGTAAAACCATATTCACCACGCTAAAGCTCCAGATTTTAGGGAATGAGTAGCGAACCTGACTTTATTACGAGAGAGCACAGTCGCTAATATCTAATACCGCCTCCATTTCTTCCAGCCATCTCAAAGCTCCAGTGGCTCCTTCATTACCATAGAAAGCTTCAGGTTTACAAGCCATGAATGCTCGATACGTACATCCCGCCTGAAAATTCTGGTCATCATTCTGCTCGTCCTCTTCATTGTTGTAATCACCTAGAACGTTATTTC
>JAUTDX010005995.1:0-42725 GCA_030844895.1 Ambrosia x helenae
TTTTTTTTTGAACGATCAACAAATTTTTATTCACCAAGCTAGCGGGATACTAGCATACACCTTACATAGAAGTCACCATACTATCACCCAGCAATAGAGGATACATTATATCACAGAAGTAACAAGTCACCAACCTAAACTCGAGAGATTAAAGCTACACCGCATATTCTAATTGAGAGAGGATTGCTTCGCTCTCGACTTGACCAAAACAAACTAAGGGCCTTAATGTCGCATAACACCTTGGATAGAGAGGGTTTGTCTTTGATCAAATACCACCTCGTTCCTGCTTTGCTTCCAAATAAACCATATAGTAACCAAACATATCGCATAGAATGCTTTCCCTTTGAATTTTGAAACCACCAATAAACTGATAAATTGTTAGTAGAAGGTCCCGGAAAAAAGCAGAACGCGTACTATATCGGACCATACCTTGCACCATTGCGCCACAAGTTGCCATACCGTTTGGGAGAATCCGCAAGAGACGAAAAGATGCTCCGAAGACTCAGGTAGTCACCACAGAAAGGCATAATAATTCGGTAGCTACATTAATGTTTCTACGCATCAAGGCACTTCGAGTTGGTACCCTTTCCTGCTCCGCACGCCATGCGAGTATCACTACCTTATTTGGAACCCACGAACACTTCTTAACAATGAATTGAGCCGCTTCAAATCTGGCCGCTTGGAGGTACTCTTTAACATCAGCCACCCGAAAAATCTGCAACCCCAACCCGATCCCCAAACCCAATTATCTGCTGCATCTGACAGAAATGGGACAGCAATGCATTCGCAAAGCTTGTTTCCAGTCATCATATTCCGCTGCAGTCAAGGTATTCCTTTCCATTCCCAAACCCACCCGTTTATCCACCTGTGAGACCCGATCGGAAACAGCAACATGTTTTTTTTTTTTCTAACGCAAACAAGGCTGGAAATAGCGAG
This sequence comes from Ambrosia x helenae, assembly GCA_030844895.1. Taxonomy (NCBI): domain Eukaryota; kingdom Viridiplantae; phylum Streptophyta; class Magnoliopsida; order Asterales; family Asteraceae; genus Ambrosia; species Ambrosia x helenae. The sequence goes on from JAUTDX010005995.1 coordinate 937, forward strand.
GCCAATGGAATATCCATCACCCAACTATCCAGCCAGAAGAATGCGATACCCAACCGCAGGCCCACACCACCCCTTTTATGGCCCAACCCACATCCAACCCAACCCGTGTTAACACTCAGCATTGACTTATGCACCTGTTTCCATGGGCCGGAAATAGATAGCTTGGTGGGAATAGGATTCCAATCTCTATTTGACCCATGGATGTAGACCATATTACTTTCCTCCAAAGCGAATTTGGTTCCGTCTTGAAACGCCACCACCATTTTGCCATCATAGCTAAGTTTGCGTCTTGAAGAGAACCGAAACCTTGGCCACACGATCAACCGGAGCACAAACCCTTGCCACGCGACCCAATTCATACGACCTCTCTCATCGACCCCCCCCCCCCCCAAAAAAAAAACACCCGCCTCAACTTTTCAAGTTCATCAATAATCCTACGGGGGCTTTTGAACAAAAGTAAAATAATAAGTGGGTAAGGGCATTAAGGACGGACTTTATTAGTGTAACTCGACCCCAAAGACAACGTTTTAGCCTTCCAAATAGATAACTTATTCTTAAAAGCATCCACCACCGGCTTCCAATTTTTTTGTGAGATTCATATTGGCTCCTACTTGCAAACCGAGGTATGTAAAAGAAAAAATCCGGGTTTTACACCTCAATACTTCGGACATTAGTTGCACCTCACCACTCGAGATTCCCAACCCAAAGACACTACATTTCCCCAAGTTTGCCTTTAAACCCGACACTAGATGAAAACACCTTAGAATACGCTTGAGATTCCACGCGTTGGAAGTCGACCATTCGCCAAGGAATATCACATCATCGGCGTATAGCAAGTGAGATAAGGTTTAGACCATTCGGACCACACACAAGACCTCGATACAATCCAATATCGGACGCCCGCTTCATAACACAAGATAAGGCTTCCATAGCGATTAAGAATAGGAAGGGTGACAAAGGATCCACTTGTCTTAGACCCCGACTACACACAATTTCGTGTGTAGGAGACCCATTCACCAACATCGATGCCCTTGCCGATCTCACTATTGCCATCACCCAACTGCACCACTTGTTTGGAAAATTCATTTGCACCATAATCGATTCGAGAAAGTCCCAACTCAATGAGTCATACGCTTTCTCAATATCGACTTTAAATATCATCCCTTGCCTTTGAGTTGTTTCATCCACCCAATTAACTCGTTTAACATCAATGGACCATCCGTAATGTTCTACCGGATAGGAAAGCAGATTGTTCCAAGGAAATCAAGTTACCTATGACCGGTTTGAGACGTGCCGCCAACACCTTAGAGAGCACCTTGTTCACACATCCAACCAAGCTAATCGGGCGGTAATCGTTGAACCCCACCGGATCATTCTTCTTCGGAATCAAGGCTATAAAGGAGACCGCACACCGGGCCCCAACTCACCACCAACGTAGAAGTCTTGAAATAGTCGCAATAAGTCATCCTCAAAACCATTCCAAACCTCTTGAGGAACTTGAAGTTGAATCCATCCGGTCCCGGGGCTTTGTCCCCATCACACTCCCACACGACATCCTTGATTTCTTGAAAGGTAAATGGTCGACCAATGAACTCTGCATCAGCATCCGATTATCTGTTAATGTTATGCAAATCAGCTTTGGTCGAATCGGCTTAGGCTCCCTAAACTTATCTTCAAAAAAGGAGAAGGCACTATCTTTGATGAAAACTGGATTGGTTATCCAGTCACCATCAACCAATAAGCCATTAATCCTCTTGCTCGAGACGTGGCGTTAATAATCCCGTGATAAAAATGTGTGTTCTCATCACCTTCTACGGCCCATCTCACCCTTGCTTTCTGTTTTAAATCAGCCTGCTTACGCCTCTCATACTCCAACATAACAGCTTTGGCTTCAAATCGCATGTTGGACTCCAGGCTAGTAAGGTCCCTGTCTTCGGCCGCTATATCAAGATTTTCCACCATGCTTTTCATCTGCTCGTATGTACCATTTTGTTTACCCTTCTCTAAATTTATCCACTCTTTGATCCTCCTTTTTAAATACTTCAGTTTCGTGATAATAGCCAGGTCCGATGGTCCGGAAAAAGTAAAACCCTCACACAAACCAAACACAAACCTCGTTGAAGCCAGGTAACTCCATCCACGAGTTAAAAAATCGGAATGGTATGTGCCCAAAATCATTAGCCGCCACTGATAGAATGATCGGACTATGGTCTGATAAGAATCTAGAAAGCGCTGTGACCGAAGCTTCACCCCATTTGGTCATAAAAGCCCCACACACCAGATACCTATCAAGTTTACTTAACTTCTCCCCGTTATCCGACATGTACGTAAACTTGTGCCCCCCATGTTATATTCTACCAAACCAGCACTTCTAATGAAATCATTAAAACTAGTAGCACTTGACAAAACAAATTCCGTATTTTTTCTCTCCGTTTTGACACCTGAACTCATTATAAGTCGCCAAGAAAGACCCAAAAGCCCCCCTCGAATTTTTGAGATTCAGCAGCTCATCCCATAGTCTACGTATTCTAACTGGATCATTCGGCGCGTATATATTAACCACATTTAACCTATTCCCCGTTGCTCTTAGTACCCCTGATGTTACTAAATAATTCCTGTCTTTGACCACCAAATTAACCTGAAAAATCGAAGGATCCCAAAGGCTAATTATTCCCCCAGACCTACCTTCCGCATACACCTGTTCTGAATCAAACGCTGATCGGCCCCATAAAGAATTCAACTGAAAAAATACCCCATCCCCTATTTAGATTCCTGCACCCCCACAAAATGTGAACCGTGACACGTCTTCAACCCCCTAATCCAGGATGTTTTCCTATCATCCCTCACCCCTAATGTTAATACTCAAGAAATTCATCAATCCCCAATACCAACACCCTCGCCAACAACTTCCTCTCTAACCTCATTTTCAAACCCATTAAGTTCAATACCCACCATAGAACCAACTACAACTGTTATCCCTACCTCATTATCAATCCCAACCCTATTGTTTGATCCCAGAAATGAATCCATACCGTTTGAATTGACCAAATCAGTCGTCTGATTGATTGAAGGTTCGACCACCCAAGCAGCGTTATCCACATGAGCTCCATCTCCGTTGTTTCTCTGCTCCCCACCGTCCCTTACATCTGTATGTAGCATCTCCTCTTGTTGAATATCCTTGGAAAGACCTTCAACATCACAGACCTGAGCCTCCAAACCATTAATTCTATCAAGAAAGGATACCGTTCCTTTAGCAGGCCCCTCCGGATTGTTTGACCCCAAGCCCAGCTGAGTTGGGCTTCTAGAATGGCATGGTCTTTTCCTTGACTTGGGTGGTTGGTCCATTGATGACTGCTGGCCCATATTGAAAGAAGGGGCTTCTTGATTTAAATTTAAATTGCCAAAAACCTGGCCCATAACTTGTGGGCCACCTTGAAAACTATTGGTCGCCGACTTACCAGCCACATGGCCACCATCCCCAGGATCCCTACCATGCATTGAACGTTCCCCATGCACCCGTTGCACTTCCCGAGCCCTTTCAACTTCCGGTATCGAATCCACAACCGCCGGAGTTCCTGTATTCGCCGGTACATCATCCATCACCTCTCGTCTGAATTCACCTTCCTCCATATCCACCGCCCTCACCTCCGACGCCACCGACATAGCCGGCGATTCCATCAATTCCGACGTTAAATCACCACAGAGATTTGCAAGCAGGTCATCATCATGCTCAGTGACCCATACTTGCACGTTGATTCCATGCCATATTACAGTGACCTCCTCATCTATCCTCTTATTAGAATCAACACATACCCAGACCCTTCCTTCAATATTATTCGTCGACAACCATGAAAAATCCGACTTACGTATGACACGAACAAAGAGATGTCCCACCTTATCAAAGAATGGACCATCTCTCAATTATAATGGCATTCCCCTCACCCTCAAGCAGACCAACCTTTCATAATCCATATGCTCCCCGTTCCAGAGTACCGCCGACGACAAAATGCCGTTCCACAACGTATCCTGATGTATTGTAAAATACATCTATTTCCAGTGTAAAGTTTGTACAGTTTTCGAGTCGTTTACATAGTTCTTTTATTAATTTTAGGCTTGTACCTGTCTACTTTTATTTAGTATAGGTTTTTATAGATTTTATTAGTTTTAGGTTTTTTTTTAGTATTTATCTATTTTATTTTTATTTGGTAGGTGTTCGTGTGGACGTTGGAGCGTAAACGAGTAACTTGGTCAAGTCAAGAACACCCGAGTCAAGAGCACGGAGCTAGAATGCTACATATAATAATAATATTATTATTATTAAAAAGAAAATATAAATTGAATGTGACTTTAGTCACAAAGGGCTCGAGCCCAAGTTGGAATAAAAAGAATAATTGAAAACCCTATAGGGAGGATTGTCTTGGGATCAGGCGGCGGAGAAGATTAGTTTTTGAGGGAAAGACTTTATTTTTTTTCGGAGATATATTATTATTCATAAGGAGGTTGATTTGATTGTCGAAGAGAAGCGGCATATTCTGGAGAACCTTTATCATCGAAGGCTGCACAACAATAAGGAGCACAGCAGCAAATATATTTAGAGGGAGGCAAGCCAAGGATCAAAGATTCTAAGTCAGGGAGCGAGTACTCGGGTGTTAATCATTCGGTTCTTCGTTCCTTTATTATCTTTGTTCTAGACCATGATTGCTGAATTTTTATTTGGCTTTGTTTCTCTTTTCAAGATGGTTTGTGCTAAAACTTTTAATAACTATCTAGGCTAAGACAAATAACTATGTTTTGATTTGATTTTTCTATGGTTTTTGGAACGTGTTTTGGATTTCTGATTCAGTAAAGATTTTGATTTCTCTAGATCTGGTGTATATGCGTATTTATTATTTTCTTATTGTCACTTATTCACTCCACTTGCACTTTTGTGAATGTCTTTCATGTATGAGTGCTAGTTAGGTTGCAGACTTTGTGTAGCAACTAGTTTATGGTCAATAGTCGCGAGTTTACCATAGGAGTGGTATTTGGTGGTTAGAAGATTTTAGGTATTCTTCCAAGTTCAATAGCTGTGAGGTGAGGGCTTGTTGGTATGTCTAGGTTGTTAGATTGCTAGGTTAGAGGCTTCGTGAGAAGATCTACCTAGTTTCCGTTTCAACTCCTGCATATCAAGTTAGATCTAGGCTTCAATAATTACCCCTTACACCTAGTGTAGCGAGGCTTTCGCGCTGTGAGGTAGATTGTCTAGCGGGTACTCGATCATAAGAGTTAGATAACCTGTGAGGGTTTGTACTCCAACCGGTAGTTTAACAGCACAACAATATTCTAGGGTTTCCCCTTGAGAAGGGTCGAGGGTGTCTAGTTTATTCTTGATGTTTAGTACTTTAAGATCCCGGTTCCAAATCAGTTCCATAACCATAGAAGCTTATCAGGCATAGTTAGGAGTCTGGTCTAGGTAGTGTCTTATCATCATCTGAAATCAGCTTAGCTCAATTATCGTTTTTAGTTAAGTATAGTTAACTTTAGGTAATCTTTATTTTATTGCAATTTAGTTTTTAGTAAAACCCCCCTTTTTAATTAATAAATCACTTTGTTTTAGTTTTAGATAAGTTATCGAGTCTAGTTTTCGTTTTCCATTAGAGTCTCGTGGGTTCGATATCCAGACTTACTTTAGCTATACTAGAGTCGATAGGTTCACTTGCCTGTCAGTAGTTTAGTTTTAGAAAGTCTAGAGTATTACTAGGTGTCTAGTTTTAGGTTTAATTTAGTTATTTTTATTAAACTACTTTTAGCACATCAAGTTTTTGGCGCCGTTGCCGGGGACTCTTGGCTTTGCGTTTACTAGCTTTGATTACACTTATCTGCTATATCTGTGCTACTTGTGTTTTGTGTTAAGTCTGTCTTTTTGTATAGTGAGTCGTAGGAGTCTAATTGTTTGTGTATTTTAATTTCTATCGAATCTGTAAATATGTTTGAAATTTGTGGAGGACCCTATTTTACCGTTAGATTTCCACAAAATGCGGGGTCCTCTGCACATTATTGTGCTAATTCCTTTGTGCAGCCGCATCCATATTATTCACAGGGTTGTCCTACAAATTATTATGATGACTCGTATCAGCAGCCACATTATAATCAGTATCCTGATCAATTTTCTGGAAGCACTTCTTGTGAGGATAGTGGTAATGATTGGAGTGAAATCAAAAGTCTGTTGACATTATTAGTTGCTAAAGATGAAAATACCCAAAAAATGTTAGCAGAGCACGACACCATCCTGAAAAACCGACAGGCTGCTCTTTTTAGATCTTCAACGAACAGTAGAAGACATTGCTAGGAGATTAAAGGAAGAAGAAGAAGAAGAAAAAGTTCAGCAAGAGCAGCTGCCTAAAGTTGGTTATACATATGATGAGGAGGGCAACTACCTCGGTTACATGAATGCTCTGGGGGAGTTGTTCCTGACATTTCCAGAAGAAGGGAAAGAGCCGATCATGCAATACGCTGATGAGTCAGATGAAGAGATCATCCCAATCACGGAGACGAAAATGGACGTTGAAGTCCCACCTCCGGTGCCACAGGTTACTATATATGATTTTGGGAGTGACTCTGATGAAGAGGATGACGAAGAAGAATGGGCGGCGTATCAGAGGTCGTTAGTGGAGAAAGAAGTGATAGAAGAAGAAGTGGAAATGGGAGATTTCGTTGATATGATGTTTGGTGCAGAGGAAGACAATGAGATAGGTGAGAAGTCATTGTCCGAAGAGGATGAGTTTTTAGATATGGAGTTAGAGGGTTTGCCTGTTTATGAAGAAGTAGGGGAGTCTGATCCCGGTGGGGATATAGCATACCTGGATGCCCTACTCGAAGGTGAACCGACAGACATGACCAAACCTGCACCAGATGAAAGAAATAAGTGTGGGGATCATCCCATGGAAATGGTGGTAGAAGAAGCGCACCATAGCTGGCCCGTGATATTAGTGATAGATGGAACTTCAAAATCAACAGCACCATGGGAGAGGGCAAAGAAGAAAAAAAGAAAGGACCGGAACTGGAAGAGGATGAACGGCTGGCACGAGTTGGAGAAGAAGAAGCCAGTGAAAGTCAAGCACGATCAGTCTTCTTGCTACATGCCACGCATCCGGTTCAATCCAGGTAAGTTTAAATTTTGGTAGTCTGACCGTTAAGAATGCTTAGATTATTTTTCAATTCCACTAAGAAATATTCAATTGTTAACGAGGACCGGGTGGAATTAAACGGGTTAGATCGGGCCCAGATAAAAGAGAAGCCCCCTGATTAACTTTAAGTGTGGCGAGGCTCTGTAGAGTTTGTAAATTTATTTTTATACTTATTTTTTTTCTAGCTGTTCATTTTTTTTATTTGTGGTCCGTCTTTCGGTAGTGGTTCATAGGTTTTTATCTTTCTATTTTATTTTTGTTTTTGTGTCTTTGAGTTTGTTTGCAGGTTTTCGTGTTTGCTTGGGTGGAGGAAATTTCACCATGAGCGGATCCCATGTATTTATCATTATATATAGTTTATGATTGGGAGTTTTTGGTAAAGGTTTGGGTAACAAAAAGAGAAATTTTCTAAAAAAAAAAAGATTTTTTCCTAAAAAAAAAAATAAAAAAATTAATTAACTTTCTCTGAAAAAAGACTTTTCATGTAAGGTGAGGAGTCTGGGCTGACCTGTTCGCCTCATGCGACCAGCTATTACCCCGGAAAGTTATATTTTTTTTCTCTCTTGCAACGCGTGTTGTGATCACCAGTGTCCTTCACGTTGAGCGAGAACCAGATTTTTTTTTTCTTCTACCCATTTGGTTCTACCGCCATTCACCGCCATTTTGCCAAGCAGGTACGTCTTCTTGTTTGTTGTTATATTATGAGTCTAAGTTAGTTTTTTTTAGAGTCTTTTTATTTTTGTGTGGTTCGGTATTATGCTCGGGTTTTGTTTTTTTGTTTTTTTTTTTTACGCAGGTTTGGATTACACCGCCCGTACTCAATTTCCATTTGGGTGATTCCGAAGCTGTTTATCATTTATCAAGGCGAACCCAGAGTTTACCAGTGTGTCAAAGCCGATCGCGAATGAAATGCTATACGATCGAGCTGGATGGGACTAGAGTTTTTGGAGCTTACGCGTTAATAAACCAGCTAAGTCCTTTCCAATTTGCCCTTTTCTTTTTATTTTTGTATTCGGAATTTATTTTTTGTTTTGAGTCGTTTTCTATTCCTACATTGAGAGCAATGTAGAGTTTAATTGTGGGGATGGAAAACTGTCGTTTAGTCTGTATATAGAGTCGTTTTGAGTTAAAAAAAATTAAAGATTGAAAAAAAGAATTGAAAAAAAAAGTCCCTGATTTTGAAGATTGCATTATATAAAATATGGAAATGATAGGTAAAGTTAGGTGTCCGGTTTTCAAATAGTATGTATAATAAGAGATTAAAATTGATTGAAAACGTGTCTGATTTGGGATATGTGGGTAGGCTCGGCCGGTATAAAGGTTTCCTTTGAAAAGTAATAAATTAATTATGTTAGGCTATTTTGTGGGTTCTCATCTAGGAGAAACGGGGAGGCCAAAACCGCCAAAAATAGTATAAGAAGCACCGTTATAAGTTTAAAGCCGTTAGAATTTCTAATCACTTAAAAAAATTAGAAATCAAAGCAAAAATGCTGAAGCTTAAGGTGCCTGGCCACTGGGATAACGACTTGGATTGGTCACACCCTCTGAGTTAAGTATGCTGAGATGAAAAAAAAAATGTTGAAGCTTAAGGTGCCTGGCCACTGGGATAGCGACTTGGATTGGTCACACCCTCTGAGTTAAGTATGCCAAAAAAAAAAAAATAGTGATTTTAAATTCTCTTGGTTTTCTACATAAGACGGTTGGGAAATGGTCAATTGGTCGTTCCTTTAGCTTCATAAGCTTGAGGCGGGATTAGGAGGAACTGTGGCTTCCTTCGAGTGAGACCCTAGATAGACTAATCAACATGAACTTAACATAAATAAAAAGGGGCTTGGAAACCGGTGTGGGTTTTAGAGGATCAATATACCTGCAATCGCAATCAACAGGTTAGTAGATTATTAAGTAACCTATGTTTTGAAACTGGATGTAAAGCTAACTGTGATTCCATAGCATAATTCTTTTTCAGGGACGAAAAAAAGATAAGTGTGGGGATATTTGATGTATTGTAAAATACATCTATTTCCAGTGTAAAGTTTGTACAGTTTTCGAGTCGTTTACATAGTTCTTTTATTAATTTTAGGCTTGTACCTGTCTACTTTTATTTAGTATAGGTTTTTATAGATTTTTATTAGTTTTAGGTTTTTTTTAGTATTTATCTATTTTATTTTTATTTGGTAGGTGTTCGTGTGGACGTTGGAGCGTAAACGAGTAACTTGGTCAAGTCAAAAACACCCGAGTCAAGAGCACGGAGCTAGAATGCTACATATAATAATAATATTATTATTATTAAAAAGAAAAAATAAATTGAATGTGACTTTAGTCACAAAGGCTCGAGCCCAAATTGGAATAAAAAGAATAATTGAAAACCCTATAGGGAGGATTGTCTTGGGATCAGGCGGCGGAGAAGATTAGTTTTTGAGGGAAAGACTTTATTTTTTTTCGGAGATATATTATTATTCATAGGGAGGTTGATTTGATTGTCGAAGAGAAGCGGCATATTCTGGAGAACCTTTATCATCGAAGGCTGCACAACAATAAGGAGCACAGCAGCAAATATATTTAGAGGGAGGCAAGCCGAGGATCAAAGGTTCTAAGTCAGGGAGCGAGTATTCGGGTGTTAATCATTCGGTTTCTTCGTTCCTTTATTATCTTTGTTCTAGACCATGATTGCTGAATTTTTATTTGGCTTTGTTTCTCTTTTCAAGATGGTTTGTGGCTAAAACTTTTAATAACTATCTAGGCTAAGACAAATAACTATGTTTTGATTTGATTTTTCTATGGTTTTTGGAACGTGTTTTGGATTTCTGATTCAGTAAAGATTTTGATTTCTCTAGATCTGGTGTATAAGCGTATTTATTATTTTCTTATTGTCACTTATTCACTCCACTTGCACTTTTGTGAATGTCTTTCATGTATGAGTGCTAGTTAGGTTGCAGACTTTGTGTAGCAACTAGTTTATGGTCAATAGTCGCGAGTTTACCATAGGAGTGGTATTTGGTGGTTAGAAGATTTTAGGTATTCTTCCAAGTTCAATAGCTGTGAGGTGAGGGCTTGTTGGTATGTCTAGGTTGTTAGATTGCTAGGTTAGAGGCTTCGTGAGAAGATCTACCTAGTTTCCCTTTCAACTCCTGCATATCAAGTTAGATCTAGGCTTCAATAATTACCCCTTACACCTAGTGTAGTGAGGCTTTCGCGCTGTGAGGTAGATTGTCTAGCGGGTACTCGATCATAAGAGTTAGATAACCTGTGAGGGTTTGTACTCCAACCGGTAGTTTAACAGCACAACAATATTCTAGGGTTTCCCCTTGAGAAGGGTCGAGGGTGTCTAGTTTATTCTTGATGTTTAGTACTTTAAGATCCCGGTTCCAAATCAGTTCCATAACCATAGAAGCTTATCAGGCATAGTTAGGAGTCTAGTCTAGGTAGTGTCTTATCATCATCTGAAATCAGCTTAGCTTAATTATCGTTTTTAGTTAAGTATAGTTAACTTTAGGTAATCTTTATTTTATTGCAATTTAGTTTTTAGTAAAACCCCCTTTTTAATTAATAAATCACTTTGTTTTAGTTTTAGATAAGTTATCGAGTCTAGTTTTCGTTTTCCATTAGAGTCTCGTGGGTTCGATATCCGGACTTACTCTAGCTATACTAGAGTCGATAGGTTCACTTGCCTGTCAGTAGTTTAGTTTTAGAGAGTCTAGAGTATTACTAGGTGTCTAGTTTTAGGTTTAATTTAGTTATTTTTATTAAACTACTTTTAGCACATCAAGTTTTTTCATATCCCTTCTGTTGACGAACTCCATTGCCGTGCGTTTGTCTCTAAAAACCATCATTAACTTCATACCACCTATTAAGCTTATTGGACTTTCCCCATAACCACCCCTCTTCATCATACTTTTCACCTCCTTAAACGCCTCAGCATCGATGACCTCACCAATGACTGTCCTCATTACACAGTGGTCAGGGTATAAGGCTCCTCTTTCATTTATTACAAGAGCCTTATGTGAGACCGACGACATCTTGACACCCCCACCTACTTTATCTTTGAATGAGCCACCAGTGGTACCGTTCACCTGTGTCTGTTTCGTTGGAAAATGGTTAGGAACCCTATTCTCCACCCTTTGGTTAAAACCAGACTGCATCGTTCTTCTATTATCCTTGCCGTACTTGGCCACCGAGACGCCCAGTTTTGCCCCATCAATCTTCACCGTATTCATGTTTGTCAACACCTCATTGATATTCTTCACCCCTAGATACCTCACAAACCCGAACCAATTCCCTTTTGAATCTGTTTTCCGAGCTACGTAAACATCTTTGACAATCCCGTATGGTTGGAAGGCTTTCCACAGCTGAGTATCAGTCACCCCGGTAGGTAAGTTCGATATGAAGAAGGTCGTTACTGGCCTCGGATCGATTGTGCCCAGGTTGTTCCGTTGCCGGAAGTTGGTGTCCCTTCGGTTTCGCATTCTCTCACCTCTCTCTACCACGTGTTCCTGCGTCCCAAAATTTACTAATTATTCTATTAATTAAATATTATTTAAATAAGGTGCTATTATTTCTTAAATTTAAAATAGAAAAAATTACAAAATTCGTCCTTTAAGTTTACCTCGTTTTTTAATGGATACCCTTTCGCGTTTCAGATGATAAGATTAATCCATAACAAGTAAAAATCTTACACCCACTGTCCTTTAGCACTAACCAGATTAGATTTTAACTTTAAAATAGATCACATGTGGTACACATGAGGGCAGCTGTGTCCATTCACTTAACTCTTTTAGCTTTCCCTCTTTAAAAACCTTCCACCTAAATCAGAATAATCACCTGCAAAAACTAAGGTTCTTGAAAAAAATTAGGGCAAAATAATTTCCAATCATGGACACGAGAAAACAGAGCTGACACTCGATCCTTCCTTACATGTTCATAACTTCATCAATTATTATTTTTTAAACTAAATTCATACTTTGTTTTGTTCTTATCTTACTGGGTATTTCAGTTTATTCAATTTCATGAACACCCCATTTGGATTTGTTGCTCAAATCATCTTTGTTTCATATGCTCTGTTTTTCAGTGTTCAAGAATCTTGTTCCATCTATCTTATCCAATTCGTCAGTATTTGTACTCTGTTATGAAGGTGTGACAGACATTTATCTTATTAGGTTTTTAGTCTAATTAAACAGACTCCGGTGTGTGTGTTTATCAATTATTAAGCAACCATGGGATCATCATGGAATTCAACGGAGATGGAGGTTATTTCTAGTGTTTTTGGATGGATTGCTTTTTTCTATCCACAGGTTATATTGAATTACAAAAGAAAAACGTAATTAACATTGTTTGATCATTATTAGGTTTTTAGTCTAATTGATATGCTATGAAGTTTAGAGGGCGGGGGGGGGGGGGGGGGGGGGGGGGGCAGGTTTTTTTTTTTTTTTTTATAAATTTTTAACTCATTTTATTTTATTTATTTAAACATAAACATATGTTAAGTAAATTTACAACTTACCCTTATGTGCAACGCACATGACTAGAGTTAACTGAAATTTTTAACTGGGTTAGTGACTAAGGACAGCGGGTGTAACATTTTAAATCGTTAAGACCATCCACATTCACAAACAAACATTTCAATAAAAAGTACACTCTCTCTCTTCAGTCTACACAACCCAACCTTAACACACATTCACAACCCAACTCAACCTAAAAATATTTTTTTTAAAAGAACTCGGTTTTTAATAAAATTTATATCGGGATGTTCACAAAAAAAAGTTAAGAAATACAGTGTATTTAGTTTTTTTTTTTTAAAAACATAAATATTATAAGTTATTTAAGTAATTAAGTTAGTGGGGTGGTGTAGTTGATTGCAAACATGGTTGCCACCACAAACCTTCGGGGGTTTGTTTGCAAACAATTGAATTTTTTAATGTTATTTTCACATGTTTGTTTGCCAATGGGAATGGTCTAAGGATTAATCTCATCATCTGAAACGCGAAAGGGTATCCATTGAAAAACGAGGTAAACTTAAAGGACGGATTTTGTAATTGTTTTATTTGATAAGTATATCGGTATATATGATACATAGTTTTGTTTTTGTGATACTAGTTAACTATGTTAGTATATTTTTTTCTTAATTTATTGTATTTGATATAAGATACAATTTATGGTTATTTTTTCATGATCCCCTTAATATTTTCGTATTTAAAACTATTTTTTTGGTGTATACCCGAGAATAAATACTAATAAAACTAATAATTAAAGAAACGAAAAGAACATTAAATTTTAAAACCGAGTTGAATATTTATATCTTCGCTTGTATGAAAAAACATCTAAAACAATAACTACGTGGAAATAAAACTCTAAAATCGAGCTCAAACTAAAATGGTAAAAATAAATACTATATGATGTGTTTATCAATGACATAACAATGTATATAGAATTTTAGTTATTTAATAAAGTTGTTTCTTTTTATTTTTTTATTTACTATTTTAATATTTTAAGTTTATATATTTTGGGCCTATTTTTTTCTAGTGGCATAGGGCCCCCGAATTCCCATGGTTTATCAGAGACGGTCTGGTTTATTATCGTGTTTTATTTCTTATTTTCATTGTATAATGTACAGTGAAAAAAATAATTTAGGATACTACTGAATGTTTTTTCTAGACCCGCCACTGTTGAATGCTCTTACTTTAGATTTTCGAAAGACAAATATATAATGTTGTTTGGTAGCCTTTTAATAATTTCATTAAGAGGCTACATCTAAATCAATTACTAAGCCTCTTACCCACTAAGTTTCAAAATGATGGTAGATGAAAATTTTAAACTTTGTCTATTTACATGTGTTCAGAACCCTCAGCCGGCCACACCCTCAACACACCACCACCTCCATCACCACCAATTAGTCAGACTGCGTCAAGTCAGATCTTTTTTAATTTAGAGTCTCTTATCTAATCAGGTCCCTTATAAATGCTCAACAAAAACTGTCACAAAACTTAACAAGTATCATTTAGACTTTGAAAAAAAAAAAAAAATCATACAGTCATGAAAGTTAACATCATTGTCTTATTTTGTCATACTCCCATTAAAAAGGTACTTGAATTTAAAAAAAAAAAAGGAGGTGTACATACCATTGCATATAAAGTGGATAGAACAAAACTAACATTTAGAAAAGTGAGGTCCTTTAAAGTCTCAAGTGGTCTTATTCCTTAGACCTAATTTATATGTCAAATCAAACAAGGTGCTTCCCAGCCGCCCACTCATAAGGCTATGTGGGAGTGGTAAGGCTATTGGGTGTAGAGACGGGGCACCACCCTCGTTCTTCATATTTTGTCATGTCTCGGACACCAACACCGCCCCCTACCCCCGTCCCTCATGTCTCTGTGAGAACATTAGAGACGCACCAATCACAATAATCTTTCATTCAACCTAGCCAATCAACTTCCATGTTTTTCCATGTCTTGGACATGCACACCACCCCCCTCCCATGTCTCATTTTTTGATGTTTGTGCTAACTGACAAGTTTTTCCTATATGGCAAGCTTTTCCCCGTCTGTACACCCAATAGCCTAAGGGGAATGAGAAGGGGCTGATGTGAGAGGCTTCACTATCGGTGAACACATACCCCTACCTTCGGTGCAAACGAGCAATTGTCCCTCTCCCCGTTTCAAATTTTTTCACATTTCAAGGAAGTAGCCTTTGATTTTGAATGTTGGAAATTTATTAAAAATAATAATAATTTCCTTAATTTTTAACCTATATATATCCAAACCTTTTATTCACCTTTATAAAATTTCTACTCTTTCTATTTACATTTTATAATCTTTCTTAATTTTTATACAATCATAACCATGGGTTCATCATCATCTGAGGAAAACACGATAAACTTTTACGTGGGCGTGATTATGGAGACGTCACAAATTATCTTGGAAATTGAAGGCAAGAGCGAGAACGAAGGAACTTCGGCACCTCGAACAAGGAGCACCCCACTAGATAGAGACCGTGAGGGTATGTTACATTTTCTTATTAATTGTTTTATTTTATAAATATTTGATTGTGTTATTATTATAAAAATTAAATTGTATTATTATTTATTTATATATTTTCAAAATTTTTAAAGGTGCACTGATGCATGGGTGAAAGTGTAAGGTTTTAAGTAGTTAAGGTTGTGTTTTGTGCAATTTTAAGGTTTTGGACACACTACTTTGATAAAGTTTGCGTTTTGCAGGTTTAACGAAGTTTAAGGTGTATTTCGGAGCTAAACGAAGCTTTGGATTAGAGCTAGGATGATTCGGGAAGGAAAAACAAAGAAGAAAAATGGAGAAACTGGTGAAGGTCCGTCGCTAACGGGCGTTATCAGTCAAAGTCAAAGAAATCAATGTTTTTAACGGAATTAAGGGGACTTTGACCAAATAGTTTGACCATGGATTCGGAATTTAACCATTATAACCAAGACTTAGAAGATTTAACCAAATTAAATGGTTATTAAGAGTGGTTTGACTGGGTATTTGACCATAACTCAAAGTGGAGACTATATAATCAAGTTTTGAAAGTAATCTTTATTATCTGTTCATCATTCTTTATTCTCCACAAACCAATTCCATTATCAAAATGGAAGATTTCAAACCAAAATTGAAGATTTGAATATACATTTCATGAAGATTGAAGGCTAATTCTCCTTGGAATCACCCGGTGTAGACTTGTAGCTTATGGTTCTTAAACAATTGGGTATTTTTTTCTTATTTATTTTGTATTTAAGTAATTGAACAAAAATGTTTATTGTGTTAATCTTATTTTGAATTCACTTTGATAATTGTTTCTTGTGCCAATTACTAGTAAAATGAATTCTAAATTAATTATGCTTTAATATGCCAATGGGGTTTGTATGTTCTAGAGTAATGAAGTGTAGTTTAGTCCATCTTTTATGTTGATGAAACTTGACACCTAAGCCTATTGAATCAATTAACCCGTTAATCCTCACGGCAATTATCTAATTAATCCTAATTTGTGATAGAACTCTAGGTTGCTTGTTGAACCCGGTGTGATCTCCATTTTCACAATCATTGTTTACAATTCAATATTTTCAATAAAGCACTTTAGTATTAATCAAAGTAATCAGATTTATTATTTTAAGCATCATCTTGGATCACTTGTTGGTTCACAAAACTTTCAAACTAAAATCTTAAATGATCAAAAGCTATAAACTTCATAATTGTTTTGTATACTTATTTTGTA
Organism: Ambrosia x helenae; assembly: GCA_030844895.1. Classification (NCBI taxonomy): domain Eukaryota; kingdom Viridiplantae; phylum Streptophyta; class Magnoliopsida; order Asterales; family Asteraceae; genus Ambrosia; species Ambrosia x helenae. The sequence continues at coordinate 17,318 of JAUTDX010005995.1, forward strand.
AATAGCTTAGACAAACAAACAACTAGTGTGACGCTAACCACATGCTCCTCATGGATTCGATACCTTACTTACCCTAGCTACCTATGTTATTTAAGTTTTGCATGACCTCGGACGACAAGGTCATCATGCACATAATCGTTTGGTTCGTGACTATTTTGCTGAAGACTGTGTATACACTGATGAACAATTTAAGCGTCGCTTTCGAATGAGTCGCTGACTGTTCCAACTAATCGCCGATGACTTGGCTAATTATGACGAGTTTTTTCACACTAAGATATGATTCTAGATGGAAAAAGGGGTTTTACAAAGTTACAAAAATGCACTTTTGCAATCCAACAAATGGCATACGACACTAGTAGCGATTCAAGGGATGAATATTTACAGATATCTGATAGAATGAGTCGAGAGTGTTTGTATCAGTTTCGCGAAGATATTATGAAGCTATATAGCAAGGTTTATTTGCATAGATCAACGAAGAGGGACATCGAAAAGATATATGCATTCCATGAATAGAGACACGGCTTTCCAGGCATGCTAGGAAGTATCGATTGTACACATTGGCCATGGCGTAATTGTCCCACTGCATGGTGAGGTCAATTTACGCGGGGTGACGTGCGAAACCCCTCAATAATTCTAGAAGCTGTTTGCTCACAAGATCCATGGATTTTGCATGCCTCTTTTGGATTTGCAGGTTCATTTAACGATTTAAATGTTCTAGCAAGATCTAAGGTGTTTGACAACATCATTAGAGGTACCAGTCCTGATTCTTCTTCTTTCATGCTTAGTGGGGTGAAATATAAGCATGGGTATTACCTAGCCGACGGTATATACCCAAGCTATACGGCACTTGTGAAAACGATACAATGTCCCACCGATGAAAAAAGAAAAAAGTTCGCGAAGTGCCAAGAATTGGCAAGAAAAGACGTCGAACGATTATTTGGCGTGTTAAAGGCCAAATTGTGGTTGTGTTAAAACCCTAACAGGATAACTCATCCAAAAGACTAGTCTGATAGGAGAGAGAGCCCACTTTGGTTATAAACCCCACATTGGTTGCCCATACAACCGATGTGAGACAAGTCCCATACCTTGCAATGATTTTAATCCATAACAATCGACCCCCCTTAAGGGCCAACATCCTCGTTGGTAGGGCCGTCTTCGAAAACTGTAAAAAAAAAATTGGGCCTATGGCCACAACAATTAAACCGGGCCCGTATAATTTAAACCAGTCATGATATATAAAAACCCACTATAAAAAAACCAGGCTCATGGCTTGAAGTCTGGAGTGTTCGACGTCGGTTGTGTAAACGATAAACCCTTTTGCCTTCTGAACCCTCGTTTTGGGTTGGGTTTGCTTTGATAGGTGTAAAAATTTAGTGATTTTAGGCCTTATTAAATGGGTAAATGTTAAAAAAATGATCACAATATTCCAGAACCCATAAATACATATATAAAAACTTTTAAAAAAATTCGAGCCCTCGATATTTTCGGGCATGGGGCCGTTGCCCATGCCGCCCCTATTAAGGGCCGAACATGCTCATTGGTCAAGGCTGGCTCCTTCCATGCCACCACTCTGAGTTTGGCTCTAATACCATTAGTACAACCCAAACATGAGAACTCAACCCAAAAGACTAGTATAATGGAAAAGAGAGCTCACTTAGATTATAAACCCACATTGGTTACCCATACAACCGATGTGAGACAAGTCTCATACCTTGCAATGATTTCAATCCATATAATAGGTTGTTTGCTACTGTTGCGATGGTGGTTGACAGCGTACTAGTGGTTAACAGTGACAGCAGGCGGCAGCTACATTACGGTGACATCTTTATGGTGGTGCTTGGGTGTTGGTGGGTGTAGAGAGATATGGTTGGTTATTAGCAAAAGCCAAGAAAACCATGGGTTTGCATTTAGGTTTTACACACCTACCACTCTTTTCTTCTGTAACATAATGTTAAGAGTCCCTTTTGATGCATGTTAATTTTAGAGTCTAAAGATGGTTGGTATGTAAGGAAACTTTAAAAAATGTAATTTAATACGCCTCAGGTCTTTAAATGTTTTTTTTAAGACTATGAGGTGGGGTGATGGCAAGTTTTGGAGAACTACCCGCCATATCAGCATTCTGTGGGCCCTCCTATAATAATGACAACGTGAGGACTACCCAAGAGTGTAGGTGGTCTTTCTTGGGTAGTCCTCCACTCATATTGGTCAACATTTAATTTTTCTTTTCTAATTTTTAAATAATTAAATAAATAACATAAAAAATCACATAATATTTTAAAAAAAGGTTACAAATAAAAAAATACGCCGAAAAAAAATAAAGCCTACGGAAAAAAAAATACAAAGTCACATCTAGTTTTCTCCGTTGGCCCAAATATAATCGATCAATCCGATTGTAGATGTAGGTGCATGTGCTCGTTGCGTAATGAGAAGTCGTTAATTTCTTGCTGAGCCGGACTAACGGGAACACTATTCTCCCGAGCTCGTTTTCATGTAAATCGCAGATGGCCTGCCTTCGTCTTCGATATGCATGTTATGCAAGATAATACAAGCATACATACATTAACACAACTTTTTTGGTGCCCACATTCTCGCGGGGTTCTCAATGATATGCCACTTTAATTGTAAAACCCCAAAACAACGTTCGATGTCCTTTCGCGCCGCTTCTTGATACTTGGCAAATTTCTTTCTTTTTCGTCGTCCAGGCGATGAATGGTTTTAACTATTGTAGAGTATCACGGGTAGATTCCATCAGCAAGATAATACCCATGGGGGTGTTCCACACATGATACTATGAAGCTAGTGTTTGGACCGGTCCCTTTCACAACATCCTCGAAAATTAGTGACTGATTGATGAAGTTAATATCATTGTTCTAACCGGGAACTCCAAAGAAAGCATGCCAAATCCATAAATCCTGGGAACAAGTAGCCTCTAAGATTATTATTGGATATCCGTGTTGACCGCTAGTCAACATTCCCCGCCATGCTGTTGGGCAATCCCTCACTGCCAACGCATGCAATCAATGCTTCCAAACATTACTGGAAAACAATGTATTTCATTATGGTGTTGATATAATTTCTGGATGTCGCTGCTCGTTGGTTTACGAAAATATATTTTGCTGTAGATCTTCACAACACGGTTGCAAAACTTGTACAAACATTCCCGTGCAGTTCTTTCTAACATTTTTAAATATTCATCCCAGATGTCGGCTGACAAACCGTAAGCTAGTTGGCGTAATGCAGCTATGACTTTTTGAAGATTTGTGAACCCCCTCTTGCCTCTAGCATCATATCGCAATGTAAAATATGGCTCACAACTCGATAAGTCATCGGCTATACGTAAAAATAGTCGTCAACTAATTCTAAACCGACGCTGAAAAGTCACATCCGAGTACAACGGTTGCTCGGAAAAGTAATCATGCACTAATCTTTCGTGGGCACCTACACGTATGTTGAAAAAAATATTTGTATGTATAAAAAAATATAAAGAGCTAAAAATATAAATATATAATGTAAATCTCTATAATAATTAAACATAAATATGAAACTTTTAATAATTTAAAAACAAGTTACCTTCTCGGTCTCTGTTTATTACCGCTTGCCTAGTTCGTGGTGCACTTGAGACCTCTTGTTCCTCATCCATAATGATTTGTGCCGCCACCGCCACAATATTTATAAAAATTTGGTTTTCCTCAATAGACGATGAAGATGACGAAGCAAACGAATGAGCATTCGCCATTGTATTACAATTTTTATAAATTTTTTAAAAATTGTGTATAGGATGAGAGGAATAGGTTCTAAAAATGTGAAGATTTGAGAGAGAAGTGTAGTTATGAGTGGTTTTTTTTTAAAGTGTTGAGGTATTTAAAGTGTAAATAATAGGAATTTGGTTTCTTTTTTAATATCAAACGGTAATATTACCATTGACATGGCCGCACATTAACATCAACCAATGAGAGCCTCCGTCTTCATTGTCCAATTTGAGACGTTTTGGACGCGTTCGGATCATCTGGGGCGGTGTTGGCCGGCCCTCGACGCGTGAGACGGACTGGGTCGGCCCCATACCTGATCAAAATGTTTAATTTTACGATATTAGAATTAGAATTAGAATTAGAATTAAAATTAATAAATGTTTATTTAAAAGCATATTATAAAACTGGTAAAAAACTAAAATACATATACAAACTAAACCTATATCCGTAACAAGCAACCACACTTTCATAAGTACTAGCAGGAATCCGCGCGTTGCGGTGGGGCTGCATCCGTAAACTTTTATTACATATATAATAATTTTAAACTAAAAGTCATCATGTATTCTTGTGTGACAATTATTTTGGTAGAAGTCCTTTGATATTGAAAGCACAAATAAAAAATAAAAATTGATGCGGGAGAATACTGAAAACATGAATTAGAAGACAAGATTTCAGTCTCTGAAAAAAAAAGCTAAATACTCTAAATGAAGCCATAAAAAAAATAAAGAATGGCGTGTGGGATGGGTTTGCCATCCCGTAGTACTAACTGGTCGATTTTTTGGTATATTCCCGAATATTCTCCGAACGTATATATGTCATTTCTCATGTTGGCGATTGTTTCATCTAATGAGACACCCATACCCTCATTATGAAAAATTCTAATTAATATAATATTCTATTCATTTAATCTAAATAAAAAACGTAAATCAATTTACATACATATTAAAAGGAATTATCTATCAAGTTACGCTAGTTACAGTGGCGGATCCAGAACATTTTTTGACGGGGGGGGGGGGGGGGGGGGCACAAATATATTGAGCTAAAAAAGTGTAGCAAAACAAGTCAGGTCAAAATAGGTCGGGTAAAAATAATTCATACGTATCCACTTAACCGTAAAATTATTCTTACTTATTTACTCAATAATAAGATAAATTTAAATAAAAACAAAAACAAACATACCAATATTTATTATAGTTATTGATATAATTAATAAAGCTTTAATGTTTGATTAAATCTGTTTTTAAATATATCTTTTTAAATATATATTTTCACATGAAAAGAAAATTATAACTATATATATTTTAAAAAATGAATAATAAATGTTACAAAAAAACATCAACTAAATACATGAATGAATAGTAATGTAATCAACTAATTATTAATCAATAAAATAAACTTGATTGATTATTCTATAATCTATAATTTATATTTTATCTTATTAAGGAGGAGTGATGGCTAACATAGTCATTTTCATTTCCATACAACTTAAGAAGCAATATGTACAACATACTTCAGCAAGAAATTTAAGGGTATTATGGGCATAGTTGTGACAATTAAGACACTTAGGAGGATATGTTTGTAATTTTACCATCATTATCTTACTCACATCCTAAGATTCTATTCCAATCTTGCCCTCATGACCATACCAATAGATATCCATTGAATTGTCTTTAAGAATTGTTTTAATTGTGTTTATTGTTAGGTAAGACCTTTGAGTGCCTCTAATGAAGTGTATATGTCATCTTCTTGATATTGAAGTTCATTATCTTCAATGGTTAGGAAGAAGAGCTCCATATGAAAAAAGTTGCACTAAATATCTCCAAGGATGTGAAGAAATTTTGGATAAAAATTGAGAAGCTGGTAAGTCATATATGTAATTTAGTATATGAGGGGTTTGTTTTACATTATAATTTTGATACATGTTTATTTTCTATAAAATATCATGTCATTTTAGGTGTTGTACAAGCATCGGTTAGAGCTTGATCAAAAGAAGAAAAAAAGCTCTTGATAATCATCTTGAATTTCTTCTATGGCAAACCAAAAGATAATTTCTTGACCTATGAATTTGGTTATTTTACTCTCTAATGGGCCAACTAGGTAAAAATAAAATAAAATTAGACAGGAAGAATGTTGTTTAAATGGGTCGGATGGGTCAAAAGTTTGCCAAAGTGTAATTTGTAAATTGTAAAACATAAAATCTCATTTTTTTGATTGAAGTCTCATATTTTTTGTTTACTTTTCTCCTTCTTTGAGAGTTATTAATTTGTGCCATATTTACGCAAAACTGTAAAGCAACTAGATTTTTGTTTGTTTTTCAATTGGATGGTTTGTAAATGATATACTTCATGTATAAATAGGCATATTTAATTCAATGTTACCAACATTACAAACACAAGCATTATGTTATCTATATACATCTATGTGAAATATAGATTGAAAACACATTGCATAGTACACGCACTTAAATTTTCATGGATAATGAGTATGATATGTTGATTGATAACAAGACCTTTTGGTTTCATCATAATTGTGATAATGGGAACTTATGTTTTCTTTGCTTAACGCCAATTCATTAAATTAAAATTGAACGTGTGGAGTCTGCTATAATACTATACCCAGGTTAAAATTTGTATAATATATGACTGAAGTCATCTGGATCTAAAGATGGAAGAAGTGATGTGATCTTGCTTAAGTTCTTGAAAGCTAGACTTTAAAGTCGAAGATTTTTTTTAGTGCTTAAGAACACGTTGTTACGTAGAAAAGCTTGTCGCATTGACGATTTGGTAGATGAAAATATTAGATATGGACTTGATAAACTAATATGGAGTATCATACTTTATATTATCGCTCCCGCGGCAACGCGCGGGCTTCCTACTAGTACATTATAAAGGAGGAGTGATGTACAACATAGTCATTTTCACCTCCGTACAACTTAAGAAGCAACATGTACAACATAATTAAGCAAAAAAATTAAGGGTATTATTGGCATAGTTGTGACAATTAAGACACTTAGGAGGGTAGATTAGTAAATTTAACATAATCCAATACCTCACATCCTAAAATCTTATCCCAATTATGCCCTTATGTCCAACTTTTAAAACACAAAATACAACTTAACTTATGATGCATCTTAAATGTGAGACCTTTCAACCCCCCATCTATATTATTATATATACTTCATTATAATCAATTTCTTGAATGCTAATAGTCTTTTCATAACCCCAAACAAAATCTTAGAGCTAATTTCATGCTTTGAAACATTGTTTTGTCCAAAAATGTTATGTCTTCATTAGATGAGAAGAGAAAAAAAATCAATGAGAAGTGAAGACGCTTGCAAGATATGGTTCCCGGATGCTACAAGGTATAAAGATATGAGTTAATCTTTATATACATATATACATTTTTTCTACTTGTTCATATTTTCTTTGACAATTACAAAAATTTATCTTCATAATATATCATTGTTTTGCTCCATTTAAATTTAGTTATTTGCTATAGACAATGGAAATACCAGTGATGTTGGATGTAATAATCAACTATATTGGATCGTTGCAGAATCAAATTGAGGTAATTTAATTGTGCAACTACAATTAAAACAATAAACAAACAATATTCAAAATTATTGATGAGAAAATATTTTTCAAAATTAATTAGTATAGTTTTTCTCTTCTTTGTGCATTTTTAGTTTCTCTCCATGAACCTTTCAGAAGCCAGCATGTTCTATGACTTATTGACCTCAACTCTACTGAATTTGATGATATGGCCCCTATGAGGTGACAGATGGCTTTCCTAACTATCCTTGTTAAGAAATTGTGTATCTTGAATCATACATATTGTTAACTAAATACAACGGACAAAATTATAAATATAACATTCTAGATTTGCTAATACGTTTCTAATATATTATAAATATTAGTTCCACTTACTGCATGAGATGAAACCTGATGTTGCAGGGAACAAATAGACATGAAGGACAGATAATGAAGAGGATGGTTGGAGAAGGGTATGGAGACATTCCTCAATTTCAATCAACAAGGTCTCCTTGAATGCCATGAAATAGTTAACTCTATAAATCTATATATGCATGCTCAAATATAACTTTATACGTAAACTATATTTGTTCTAAGACATTTTAGGCATTTGTTTATCTATTTAATGTTCTTGTTAAACGTTGTATGAAGTGTGGTTCACAATATTATTTTGCTTTCGGCAATTGTATATTGTTTAAGTTCTAATTCTAATTAATGAAATAAATTAAACACTAGCATAAAAAGAAAATAAAAACTTAACTATGTGTTAGTTACTTATGTGTTAGTAAAATTGTCTTTCTACCTAAATATTAAACTGTTGAAGAAATTAATTTAAACATAATTATAAAATTGATGAGGAAATTAACAATAATGTGGTGACTCTTTACATTCATAACCTCCATGTCTTTATTATGTTTGTATTAATGTTATAGTCTTATAAATAGTTGCCATGTATTTAGTACATAAATAATGTGGTGACTCTTCACATACATAACTTACATATCTTTCAATGTTTATAGTAAATAAATTACATCATATATTATGTATTTATATCTTCTTTTTAAATTTATGTGGTTGCAGGATGGTATGATGTGACACTTCTGCACACAAATGAATATGTAGGCTTGAAGTTTGCCAACACACCCAACCCATGACACGTTTCAACCCATTAAAGTGAGCGATATATGTAGGCTTGACGTTTATACAAGCAAATATGGTAGAGATACTTCTTGATCAACGTCATCATCTTCCTCAATGTTTTTTTGTTATCTCCACTACTATAAGCTTTTAGGAATAGAATTTAAGTTTCTGATCTCACGAAGTCACCAATTGTTTACATATCCAAAAGAAGACAAGTTCTTATCAGTCGATTTGGTAGTTTTAACTATATTGATTACTAAATTGTTTGGTCCAATATATTTGTTACGACGCTTGTCAAACTAACATAAAACGAGAATATCTATGCAAATTATTGACTCCGCTGCATCTCGCGGGTGCCCTAAAATAATAGAAATATGTTGCACACTACAAACTGCATTTTAGTAATTACATCACTTCCACTACAATCTTATGGTCATTAAGAGATACAACGCCACTTCACTACGCTAAGTACCGCTCTACGATGGCATACTCATTTGCCTTCGAGATACATAAAAGGGTCCCACCGAAGGACGTGGGTCAATCTAAGGGTGTTGTAAGGAATAGTACGGCCTATTGTGATGTACCCATTTAAAATATTCAAAAGATATACTTATGAGTTTCAGTTTTTGATAATATATATTTTATACATCGTTGTTTTCTACTTTAACATAACGAATAACCAGCAAACACAATGCACAAGGGGCAAAACAGATGCACCCGCCGCAACGCGCGGACATTCCTACTAGTAATCAATAAAAGAAACTTGACTGGTAAGTTCTTTTTTAAGTTAAACAATAAAAATAATAAAGTTCTTTTTTAAAAAATTGATAAAGTTAATTATAAAAATATACTTTGGGAAACCATAAAAAAATTATAGAAATCTTTTTTTTTACTTTATTGAAGGATGTGCATGTTGTCAAAATCAATTTCCTATCATACAACATATTAATTAAAAAAAAATAAGTGTTATACCATCTTTAACTTTTGACTGCATTTCCAACATAGTTATCTTATTCTTTTGGCTATTTGTAAATTTAGTCACCATCTTCTTCTTTTCCTGTATGTATCTCAGGCATTAGAGCTCATCAAATAGTAAACTGAAAAAGCCACCATCGTGCCATATATTTTCAATTTAACTATTCTATATGATATAGTTGGAAGGTTCAACTCTTAAAAAAGCTTTCACTATGAGAAATAATAATATGTCTAAAAGCGTCTACAATATTTCTATATATTAATAAAATATCGATTTAGAGTTATATGTATAAATTATATAATGTGTATAGTGTGTGTATTAATTTAGTCCAATTCATAAAATCATATACGTTTAAATTCATTAAAGTATATTTACACCCTCATTATGAAGAATTCTAACTAATATAATATTTGAATAGGATTATTAGAAAAAGAGGTTATTAAATAAAATTAAAGGCAATTAAATTAATAATTTTCTAAACATATAGGTATATGTTCGAGTCATAAAAATCATTAAAAAGTCTATGGATTTAAATATATAAATTTGAGTAGTCCAAAATATATATCTAATTGAAAAACATCATAAAATTATCAAATAATCACTAAAGATCGAGGCTAAATATCTAGACCTAAAAATACATAATTGAATTCTAAGAGAAATAATAATGTGTCTAAAAGCGTCTACAATGTTCCTATATATTAATAAAATATTGATTTAGAGTTATATGTACAAATTATATAATGTGTATAGTGTGTGTGTGTGTGTGTATATATATATATAAAGTGCTCCAATAATAACTTCGTATATCTAAAATAGTTCTGAATATTAAGTAACATTTATAGAATTTTAGAATATATAACGTATAACCGTACATTAATTGAAATAGAGAAAAATAACCAGTATATTGACGATCTTGAGATCCTTATGTTCGAAGTGGTTGTTAATCAAAGCTTGGCAATGGCTGCATTCTTATGATCAAAATGGTGATTGAGATGATGCTTTGTGTGTGAATGACAACATAATGACATATGAGGTCATGCCAATGGTTATATAAATGCATTTCTAGCAAGTTCTTGTTTATTGCCATGACTTTCATTGGCAAATTAATCATAATCTTCAATTCTATTTAATTTAGTCCAATTCATAACATCATATATGTTTTAATGTATAAAAGGGGGTTACATTGTGGAGAAGATATTAACCGTGTATTAGTCACATGTACCATAGGCATGATATGTTGTATAAAGGGGCATAATGGGAAGAAATAGGCTAAAATATAGAGATGTATGCTTATGCCTCTTCATATGCCATCTTAAAATGGTAGTGAAATTACCTTATAACCGTACATTAATTGAAATAGAGAAAAATAACCAGTATATTGACGATCTTGAGATCCTTATGTTCGAAGTGGTTGTTAATCAAAGCTTGGCAATGGTGCATTCTTATGATCAAAATGGTGATTGAGATGATGCTTTGTGTGTGAATGACAACATAATGACATATGAGGTCATGCCAATGGTTATATAAATGCATTTCTAGCAAGTTCTTGTTTATTGCCATGACTTTCATTGGCAAATTAATCATAATCTTCAATTCTATTTAATTTAGTCCAATTCATAACATCATATATGTTTTAATGTATAAAAGGGGGTTACATTGTGGAGAAGATATTAACCGTGTATTAGTCACATGTACCATAGGCATGATATGTTGTATAAAGGGGCATAATGGGAAGAAATAGGCTAAAATATAGAGATGTATGCTTATGCCTCTTCATATGCCATCTTAAAATGGTAGTGAAATTACCTTGATGCCCATTTAGGATGCATTATATAATAGTATAGATATATAATTATCAAATTATTTACTGTGCGATGTACCCATGGTCATGCATATATAATTAGCAAGTTATTATCAAGGTTGTAAAAATCGCGACTAGTCGGCGATTAATCGGTGATCGGAGCACTACTGACTAATTTTCAGTTAATCACTCGAAAAATCGCTTGTCGTCAAAGCCGGTGTTAGTTAGCCCAAATTGGACAGATCGACCCTGGTCGGACCAATTTCGGGCTAAATTGCAGGCCAATTTCCGGCCAGTATACCTCAATTCGAACCAATATCAGACCAAACTAGAGTTGCATGTGATGATTTCCATGATTTCGAACCTCTCTAAAGATTAATTGAGGCGATTTTTAGGGCTAGGGTTCTGGGTTTGGGTCTGAATGTCCGATACAAGTTGAACGAAGAAGAGAGAGATGCGAGTGGGAAGAGAGAGTGTGGGGGCGCATATAATCAGGAGGGGGTGGGTTAGGTTTTATTAAATTTGGTATTTTAACATTCAACCCTCTCCAACATTACTCTTTTATATTTTACCCCAAACTAAAAAGTTATGTATAATAAGTATAAAATTAACACTGTATAGTCCCCTCCAACATCACTATCTTACATTTACCCCCCCCCCCCAAAAAAAAACCCTTAAAATTTATGTATAAAAAGTATAAAATTAACATTATATATACATAAGTTCATAAAATTACACATAAAAAACCTGATCCGATTAATCCCTATCAATCCCGATTAGTCGCTAGTCCCCACCCCATCAGCCGGCTAGCGCCTAGCGAGTTCTACAACTTTGGTTATTACCATTGTTGTATAACTTTTCAGGCATCATTTTTTTTTACTGGATCATAACCATGTTTGATTTTTCATAACCAAGATTTATATATATATAGTTTTATTCTTCAACTCGTGTAAATAGACGGGCAAACCTATTTATACTTATATACAATTTCACGGTTTTAATAAGGTATGCAACTAATTTTTTAATACATTTAAAAAGTTGAGTACCTGATACGAAAAGAGAAGGGAAAATAATCATATACGTATGACATACATACATACATACATACATACATACATACATACATACATACATAGGGAGATGATTATTTGAGAAAAAAATTAACGTAAGAAAAATTTCATCCTACAGATATAAGCACTTTATCCTTCATATATCAAAATTTGTTCTACACATATTAAAATTCATCTTACAAATATCGAAATTATCAATACGTTTATCCAACACATATCAAAATTACTATACCTTTATCCTACACATATAAAAATTCATCCAATATTGAGTACGAAAAAGGAATTGACAATTTCATTGAGTATGCCAAACCATTCGTCAACTCATATGGAACGATTAGATGTCCGTGTAGAAAGTGTAATAATTCTAACTTCATAGACTTCACAACAATGACATATCATATTCGTATAAATGGTTTCAATAAGGATTACACGATGTGGATCTATCACGGTGAAAATCTAATTAGGCCGTCTCCTGTAGTTGTAGATGAGGTTAGGGGAAAAAGCGATATGAATGGCGTTATCGAAGACCTTATAGGGGAGCGTATGGAAGAGGATACATACCTTAACGAAGGGGCTCAGATACAGAGAGTAGTGATGTTCGTGATGAGTTTAAAGCCCTGAGAAGTCAAATCAGAATTATATCCTGGGTGTACTGATTATTCCTCCCTTGACTTTATATCAAAGTTTATGAATATGAAGGTAAGGCACAAATGTACTAATAATTCGTTTGATGAGCTTCTCGGGTTTTTCCAGTCTGTACATTCAGCAGGTAACAAGGTCCCCCGTTTGCATTACAAAGCCAAAAAGAAATTAAAGAAGACTGGTTTATGTGACATCCGTCACTTTTTCATTATATATATATATATATTTATTTTATAATAATAATAATAATAATAATAATAATAATAATTATAACATATACTAGATAAATTGAGTTTGTGATTTTCTTACCCAAACCCATAACCCAATACCCATTGTTCCTTTCTGAAGCCCAACAGATGCAAACCCAGTGTCCGGCCCACCTGAAAACGCGGCCCAACACTCGGCCCAGTGGCTGAAGCCCACACCTGTTAACAAAAAAAAAAAAAAACAAAAGAAAAGAAAAACTAGTGCTTCCCCCGGGTTTCGAACCGGAGACCCCCCATACACACACACGCGCCTTAACCATCTGAGCCACACTTGTATTTTGAATTGATTCCTATTCGTTTTATATAAATACACACATTCACTCCTCCTTTTTTTTCCCTTTTCCTCCTTCGCGATTCAGCAGCAGCAGACATTGTTTTATTTTTTTTTTATTTTTTTTTCTTTTCTTCTCTTTTGACCAAACTAATTAGACTAATGATCAAGGTTGACATTGGAAACGTGATTACCGGCCATCAACAACCAAAATTACACGCTAATTACCATCAATCATTGACCAATTTTGATCCCACGCGCGTATAGACTTTAAGGTTTAGTCAAACCTTCCAATTAAACAATCCATCGACCCCCAGTATAAATTGATCTGCTGCGAACCTTCACAACTCGCTCACATATCTCTCTTAACCTCCAATTGTTCTGAAACACCTCTGATAATTATCAATCTGTACGCTGTTTGACTTTTGTCATTGACGGGTATTCATCAACGAATCAACACTGTGAGTTTGAATTTTTGCGTGGGTTAGGTTCATCGGCAATCACACATCAATAGCCCTATGATTAATTAGGTATTGATGTGTGAATTGATCAATTGCAGAAGCTAGGGTTCGTGCATTTGATTTGGGGATAAACTCAGATTAACATAACGTATTTAATTATTTTTAACCGGAGATCATCACAACCACTGGCCTAGGCCAAGTGGTTGTGACCATGGTCTATAACCCAAGGCTCCGGGTTCGAGTCCCGGCTACGGCCACCTTTTTGTTTCTTTTATTTTTATAAACAACAAAACTAATAATATATATATTAAACATTTTAATCTTATAAATTCGTTTTTAAATATTAAAACTATTTTATAAATTCTAAAAAAATTATATTTATTAAATCTGGGATAAAAGTTTTATTTACAATTTTTATTTTTCTAAAATTCATTTATTTAATATTTATAATAATTAAATCAATTTTATACTATTATATTTATAAAATCCTTTAAAATATCAAAACAATTTTATTAATTTCTACAAAATTATCCTATGTTTGTACAATGTTAAACTTTACTGAAATGATTTTTAATTCAGAAAAATCATTTATTTTATATTTTTTAATCAATTTTTGATAGATTTAATCATAATTAAATCATAATAAATTCATTTTTCAATATTTTTGCACCAAAATTTTATATAAATTATTTCTAACTATCTAGAACTGAAATACAAATTTCTATTCAGAAATTCTTTGATTTTAATATTTTTAGATATTAAAGTCATATTTTGACAATTTGAAATAATTAGATTGAATATTCTATTTTCAAGGAAATAATTTTATAAAAATTATTTTCATACTTAAAACCTTATGTTGTGACTATATTCAACTTAAAATTTTACAAAAAGACTTTTGTTTATTTATTCATTAAATTTCTCATAATTAATAAACAATTTGTTTAATAAACAAATAAACGTTTATCCCCAATTCGAAGCCCTAGAAATACATATATCCTAGAGTTATTTCACTTACACATTATCGAATACTTTAGGTTGATCATTTGGGAGTAATCTCAATTCATATCTCGTTGTCCAGTTAAATCTCAAACTACCACGTGAACTGTGAGTATTCCTACCCCTTTTTGCTTTTATACATTTTTGGGGTGTTACATGTACACTATTACAATTTCAAATACAAGATTACATTTTTACAATACAATTCTAGTACTATGTGCATTGCTTACAACGTGCTTTATGCTTAGACAATACATGTGGATTACATTTGTACTTAGTGAAATCATTAACATGGTACAAGCCGACCTTAACATTGGATAGCGCTATTTGGATTGACAACCGCCTAGATTGATTCTCCCCCTTTTTCATCGGAGAATCCGTGGCCATTGTTAAGTTATTATCCATTTATTGGATAAGTACACTACAGTTCATACAGTACATTATACAGTCACAGGGTTGATTTCGCTCATTTGTATGATACATAGTTTACATATTTGCACAGTAGCATGCACTTGAATTGTATATCTTTTTAACTTACTATATATATCAAAACTAGGAATGCTCACCAACATTTCATATGTTGACCAAATCTATTTTGTACATGTTTCAGGTGCAGTTTGATCTAGTGCTTTAGCAAGGAACATTTAGTGCTTTATTTTATTTCAGTTATTTAAATATTTACATTTCATTTAGACAATGTATTTTCCATTTTCATGTAAGACAATTTTGGATTATTCAATAATATTTACATTTTAGTACCATGTGCTTTTGAACAATCGTCACTACGTGGCACCTCGATGATTCCGCCATCGGTTGGGGTGTTACAGATTGGTATCAGAGCCATGGTTATAGGGAACTAGGTTACTAGATGAAATAGGCCTAGACTATAACCGAACTTCAACTTTCATGCATTATATTTCCTAAACTACCCTACCCTCATTTCCCTCTACCTTCCTTCTTCTATCTTTCCCTTCTTCTCTTTCTCCATTCTTCTCATCTTTCATCATGGTGCATAGAGATGGTGTCCTACAGGGAGTGGAAAGTTTACATCATCATAGAACGGGAGCAGTACCTTTTATGAAGACACTCTTAGACATAATACTTACTCTTATTTTGCTCCTTCAAAGTTGTTGAACTTTAATGAGTGTGATAAGGACACGTGCAATCTGGAAGGGTGGACGCCTGTACACTGGGTTTTCTGGATAGGCAAGCATAGCGCATAAATCCATTTGCGGACCTGTTATGCTTACCTGGGGATTCCTGGAGTGAGTGTCCACTTATAGGCTAAAGCATGTCTTCTTTGATCACCATTGAGTTCAATTCCTTTGAAAAGTCAACGTTCTTGTTGGGCTTTACAGCTAGACAAGGCACTCCAAGCATCTTATGCAAGTTTTACAATAATACTCTCTCGTTTCATATACAATATCCTATATATCATGATTTTCATATATTGCTTACAAGTCATACTTTCATAATCATTTGTACAGTTATACACTCACATTTTTAATCTCATGATTATTCATTGACTACCTCATAGATGTCTGCTCGCCGTATGCTCCGTGATGCCAGCCAACGCCCTGTTCGTGCTTCTGGACGACGTTCTGATCGTCGCCTCGCATCTTTAGTCGCCGAACAAATTGCTGCAGTGATCCCAAACCTTGTCAGTGAGATAACCCAGAATAGTAACAGTGCCAACACAGGGAGTACGACTCAATTTCGGTGCACTTTCAAACACTTTAACTCCTGCAACCCCACAAGATTCACTGGTGAGGAGGGTGTGCTACTGGCCTCCTCCAATGGTTTGAAAGCATGGAGAGTACTTTTGTGAACAGTGAATGTCCTGATGAACTCCGCGTTCGCTATGCTACTAGTGTCCTTCAAAAGGGAGCGTTAACCTGGTGGAATGGCGAAAAAAACGCAATCGAGGAGCTGATGTTGCTTTATCTTTATCTTGGGCTGAAGTTAAGGAACTCATGATCGCCAAATTCTGCCCGAGGAACGAAATCAGAAAACTGGAGGAAGAGTTCCATGGACTGAAACAAAACAGTGGTGAGAATCTTGCGTATAATACTCGATATCACGAACTTAGCATACTGGTTCCACACATGGTCACCCCAGTCTCTCGAGCAATCGAAAAATATATTGAGGGATTACCTGACCTGATTCAAGACGTTGTCACTGGAGGCAAAGCCACTACGGTAGAAGAAGCCATCCAACTTGCAGCCACATTAACAGACAAACACGTAAGGAAAGGAAACTTGGTTAGTGATGTGTTGCAAAACACATCTCTTTTCCAATGTAATTTGTATATTGTTTAGTTAGATTTTTATTCGTTTCGTGTCGTTTTTATAGTTAATTTATTTATTTTATTATTTTATAGGTGTTCGTGAAAAATGAGCTAAAAATGAAAGAATTTTAATAGAGACACCGACACTTGAGAGCCAGTGTTCATGGGCGTTGGAGCGTAAATGAAGAATCTTGGTCGAGCTAAGAACACCCGATATGCGAGTTTGGTGTATAATACTACTCCTAATAATAATATTATAATTATTAACAAGAAAAATTAAAAGAAGTCAATGGACTTCGTTTGAATAATCTCATGGCCCAATCAAAGAAAGTCAAAAGGAAAATAAATTAAAAATAAAAAACCCTAACACTAATATAAACACAATTGGACGGCTGCACATTGAGATCACGAGGACATATATAAATTGTGAAGAGCATCTGACAAAGCGGCCTGGGACACAGCAGCCGAAATAGAGCAACATTATTCTTATCAAGGCAATTTTTTTTTAGCATTGGGAACACACTTTAAGGCGTGGAGGTTTGGGTTGAAGACGCAAGACGTTTGGTTCAATTTTTATACTCTTTTTATATTTATTTTGCCACACTTTTGCGTGCTTTAATTTTATTCCAACCATGTTTAGTACTAAAAATTATTGTGTTTTATATTTGAACATGATGAGTAGCTAAACATTAACGCTACCTAGGTCATACTGATGATTACTTTTTGACTTTTAACGTTCGGTTTTGGATAATATAATTTTGGCTTAATGTTTTGGTAAAATATTTATGTGTTGTTGATAAAAATGCGTATGAATACTTTTAGTAATTGGTTTGCTTGATTGTTGCTTTGCGTTTTTCTCTAGTTTGTTACTTTAGTAGTTTCAATATTTAGAGTTTTACGTGATTTTCCATAGACTTTGTGTTAGTGGTTAATCTAGTGGTTTCTTGTCTTAGATAACCCTATTAGCAACCTTGTAAGCCTTTGAAATTATTGTTTTGCCACTCTTGAGACCGGAGGAGATAGAGTGTCGGTTTGTCTAGTTCTTAGGTTTTGGGTATAGGTGAGACCGGGAGGAGATCCTTACTTATTTACCTTAGTTTCCCTAGCAAATTCGAGTTTTTGTCAACAACCTTAGATAACTCCTTCACACTTTTGGGTGTTGAGATTAGCGAGACCGGGAGGTGAGCGAGTCTTTTGAGTACCTTAGCATTCCCTAGTGAGGTGAGACCGGGAGGTGATCCGAACTAGAAACCGGTGATTTACACGTCCCCTTAGGATTTTCCAAGAGGTGTTAGTGAGACCGGGAGGTGATCTAGCATTCTTTAGGGGTTTCTTGAGTCAGGCGTATTTTTAGGAACCCGGTAGCCATTCCATTATCCATTGCCGAGCGTTGTGAGTTGCGAGTAGGATTCTAGACCTAGGTAGTTGTTTTCCATAATATCTGAGTTCCTCTCTAGTTTTCGAGCTGTTTGTTTTGCTTCCTGATTCCTGTTTGTGTCTGTCTCAGTAGATTTAATTACTTTATTTATTTATTTAGTTTAAAAATAATTTTTACAAAAACTAAATTATAAGGCTAGGAGTCGATAGAGGTTTAGTACCAAGAGTCGCTAGATTTGTGTCCACGGTTCGATACTCGACTTACTTGTTTTACTACTTTTCGACCGGTACACTTGCGGTAGTGTGTAGTTTAGCAGTATTTCCATTTTATTTAAAACTTGACCAATTTAATTGCTACACATTTAACGCATCAAGTTTTTGGCGCCGTTGCCGGGGACACAGTGCGCTTTCGAGAACGCCCGAGTCGGGGATCTAGTCATTTTGTAGATATTTTTATTTATTTTTCTTCTCTTTATTTTTATTTATTTGTTTATTTATATATTTTCTATCTGGTGGCCGTGATCTGTTTGTTTAGTGTTTGTTTGCAGTAAAATTTTTAGGATGCCAGATGCAAGTGGAAGAAAGACTGTAGCAGACTACATAAAGAGCGCGACCAGGCTGGTTACAATGAAGAAGGCATCTACGCACAAATGCAAAATCATTATATTCCTATTTTGAGGGAGCCCGATAGTTTTCTTGCCTCTTCAGTACCAAGGATCTTTGTAAATTGGTATGAAGGAGAAAATCCATACTTACAGCCATTTGATATCACTCCAGAACCGAGACGATAATGGACGAAGAAGTCCCACCTCCGGTCCAACAAGAGCCCATTGAAGATGATTTGAGTGATAGTGAGGTTGAAGAAGATGTCGGGTTGATTGAAGAAGTTAGTGAGAAGGAGAACAAGATGGAAGATGAAGAAGAAGAAGAATATATGCATATACCATCTTGGGAGGACGAGTTTGGTGATGAGTTGGTTAATTTACCAACTCTTGAAGAAGAAGAATTTGACCATGTTGGCGATCTGTTATTTTTAGAAACTTTACTTGCAGGGAAGCCAACAACAGAGATCAATACACCAAACGAGGAAAAAGTGGAAGAGGTGGTAACAAAGAAAAGACCAAACCACCTCGTCACATTCAGGATTGCCGGCCCGTGCCGCCACCATCACGGGAGAGGGTTCACAGTCACAAGGACCAACATCATATGCCACATACAAGGTTTGGTCCAGGTAAGTGTAAGAATAGGTGCTCTGACCCGTTTGAATTTTTCAAACGTTATTCTAGATTCACCATTTGTTTTTTGACGAACAATGGTGAACGATCTGAATTAAACGGGTTGGATAAAGGGTGGATAAAAGAGAAGCCACCTGATTGAACTTGGATTAAAACCCAAGTGTAGAGTTTTGTATCATCATCTGCCAGGTATGTTTTTATTTTATTTTATTTCATTCTTCTTTATTTATTTTTTTATATATTTAATTTCTAGTTTATTGAGTCGTGTGGGATTGCCTTGGCCCTTTTCACTGTTGGATCTCCCCCGCCCGTACTCAATCTCCATTCGGGTGGGGTCGATTTTAAAATTATTTTTTTTGTAAACAGGCATCTCACTTGTCATTGAGTCATTGTACTTTCATTTTCTTTTTAGTTTATTTTTGCAGGATTCTGACTATGGCCGCGAAGGAAATGCTATACGCTGTAGATGATGGACGGACGGGACACTTTCTGCAAACTATCGCCACATTTTCCAGGGGAGTTCGTTCCATTTATTTTGTTGTTATTATATATATATTTTTTTTCGTATTTTTGCATTTTTATTTTTAGTCTGCGTTGTATCCTGGAGCACATTGAGGACACTGTGCCTTTCTAAGTGTAGGGATGGGAAACTTCGTTTTATTTCGCTTAGTTGTAGGTTGAGTCAAAAAAAAAAAACTGAAAAAGAAAAAAAAAGAAAAGAAAAACTTATGAAAAAGTGAGAGAAAAGAAAAAAAAGAAGAAGAATAAAGGTTGTGGGTCGAAAAGACCAAAGAGTTAGAATTTATATGTCTATGGTTTATCTCTTATTTTTCTTTTTAGCCAATTTTTCCCAACAAAATACCCTACCTTTAACCCTTACCTACCCTTTCAAAGTCCTCTTGATTTGTGTTTGTTTTAGCAATTAGGTGGAGATTTGATTGACGTACAAGCTTATGTTAATTTTGCTTCATAGTTCGGTTTTTTGAGAGATTCACTCCAAATAAATATATAACCGAGAGATGAGTGATATTGTGAGGGGTGCTTACAGGTGCATAGTCGGTTTCTTGAAGGTAAGTGAAGCTTGACTAGGTAGGCCTTGTTTTTAAAATTATATCACCTTGACTAGTCAGCCCTTTTGAACGATGTAAGTCTTGTGAAACCGCTATGCTTGTTGATTTCGTAGCCTGCTTTTGACCTTGTTTGATGCTATCGTTTTTGTTAATGCCTTGTGAAAAATGTTTAAGGTTTTGTATAATTCTTTTTCGGGACGCAAAAGGTTTAAGTGTGTGGGGATGTTTGATGTGTTGCAAAACACATCTCTTTTCCAATGTAATTTGTATATTGTTTAGTTAATTTTATTCGTTTCGTGTCGTTTTATAGTTATTTATTTATTTTTATTATTTTATAGGTGTTCGTGAAAAATGAGCTAAAAATGAAAGAATTTTAATAGAACACCGACACTTGAGAGCCAGTGTTCATGGCGTTGGAGCGAAATGAAGAATCTTGGTCGAGCTAAGAACACCCGATATGCGAGTTTGGTGTATAATACTACTCCTAATAATAATATTATAATTATTAACAAGAAAAATTAAAAGAAGTCAATGGACTTCGTTTGAATAATCTCATGGCCCAATCAAAGAAAGTCAAAAGGAAAATAAATAAAAATAAAAAACCCTTAACACTAATATAAACACAATTGGATGGCTGCACATTGAGATCACGAAACATATATAAATTGTGAAGAGCATCTGACAAAAGCGGCCTGGGACACAGCAGCCGAAATAGAGCAACATTATTCTTATTAAGGCAATTTTTTTTAGCATTGGGAGCACACTTTAAGCGTGGAGGTTTGGGTTGAAGACGCAAGACGTTTGGTTCAATTTTATACTCTTTTTATATTTATTTGCCACACTTTTGCGTGCTTTAATTTTATTCCAACCATGTTTAATACTAAAACTTATTGTGTTTTATATTTGAACATGATGAGTAGCTAAACATTAACGCTACCTAGGTCATACTGATGATTACTTTTTGACTTTTAACGTTCGTTTTTGGATAATAAAATTTTGGCTTAATGTTTTGGTAAAATATTTATGTGTTGTTGATAAAAATGCGTATGAATACTTTTAGTAATTGGTTTGCTTGATTGTTGCTTTGCGTTTTTCTCTAGTTTGTTACTTTAGTAGTTTCAATATTTAGAGTTTTACGTGATTTTCCATAGACTTTGTGTTAGTGGTTAATCTAGTGGTTTCTTGTCTTAGATAACCCTATTACAACCTTGTAAGCCTTTGAAATTATTGTTTTGCCACTCTTGAGACCGGGAGGAGATAGAGTGTCGGTTTGTCTAGTTCTTAGGTTTTGGGTATAGGTGAGACCGGGAGGAGATCCTTACTTATTTACCTTAGTTTCCCTAGCAAATTCGAGTTTTTGTCAACAACCTTAGATAACTCCTTCACACTTTTTGGTGTGTTGAGATTAGCGAGACCGGGAGGTGAGCGAGTCTTTTGAGTACCTTAGCATTCCCTAGTGAGGTGAGACCGGAGGTGATCCGAACTAGAAACCTGATAACACGTCCCTTAGGATTTTCCAAGACGTGTTAGTGAGACCGGGAGGTGATCTAGCATTCTTTAGGGTTTCTTGAGTCAGCGTATTTTTAGGAAACCCGGTAGCCATTCCATTATCCATTGCCGAGCGTTGTGATTGCGAGTAGGATTCTAACCTAGGTAGTTGTTTTCCATAATATCTGAGTTCCTCTCTAGTTTTCGAGCTGTTTGTTTTGCTTCCTGATTCCTTTTGTGGTCTGTCTCAGTAGATTTAATTACTTTATTTTTTTATTTAGTTTAAAAAATAATTTTTACAAAAACTAAATTATTAGGCTAGGGTCGATAGAGGTTTAGTACCAAGAGTCGCTAGATTTTGTGTCCACGGGTCGATACTCGGACTTACTTGTTTTACTACTTTCGACCGTACACTTGCCGTAGTGTGTAGTTTAGCAGTATTTGCCATTTTATTTAAAACTTGACCAATTTTAATTGCTACACATTTAACGCATCAGTTAGAAAGGGCACCAAGACGGCTACTGAGAAAACCACCAATACTGTTGAACAATCTAAGACTGTTTTAGCAAAGGCCGCCACTACTCACTGCTTCAACTCTAAGAAACGAATGGGGCGATAATCTGAACCATATGTTTGGATCCCTGTGACTCAACTCCTAATCAAGAAGCCTACACGGGAATCCATCCTCAATGCAACACCTGCAAATATCATCACCCTGCGAATGTTCCATGCCTCAATGCACTAGATGGAAGGTTTGGACATTTTGTACCACTTGTCGAGCAATGGTTGGGACACAGAGTAATCATCAAACAGCTGCCCAGGACCACTACAGATTGCTAACGGTCGGGCATGTTATCATTGTAAGACCCTAATCACATGCTACCCTCAATGTCCCAAATTGAACAATGTAAACCTGGTGGCACATGGACAAGCTTTCAATATCAATACCAACGAAACAACTGATAGGATGACGTTAATTCCACTGGTTAAGCCATGGATAAAATCTTCCCAAGACTCGAGAATCCAAAACTCGTTTTTCATTTCTTAATCCTATTATCATTTTGTACCCAATTTTGTCGCACTCATTAGTATACAACATCTGAAATTTCCTTGCATACTATTATGTACAAACATAGATTCGGGATCTATCATATTGGTTACGTTTATTTTATCATACAAGGCTCTACCTTACATTTATTTGAAACGTTTGGACTTGATACTTGATCCTACAGAGCTTTTATAAAACATCATTGCTTGTCATTTGAAACATGATTTTTCCCTTAGTTTGACTATCCATTTAATTATTCATGATAACCCTTACACTTAATGGCCTTAGTACTTACAAACTTGCTTGCGTGTTGCATTATCCACGCAACTCAGATAAACATTTCAATTAAAGGGCTCCTCAACGAGTGGTAGCCCATACTTAAATACTATTATACTTACAAGTCATTGCAAACCCCATCGCAATTGACTTCATTATTACATGGCCTCATTTCATTGATAACATCTCATTGTATTTGTTTGTCATCTTCTTGTGAAACTAATTTGCTTTAATGTGTGTTAGATTAGGATCATAGAAGGACATAAAACCCTAATGTAAGAAAACTGATGATTCCGGTCCTGAACGTAATCATGAATTTACAGTACGTTAGGGTAGTGTGAAATTCTATTAGAGTTTTTGGGAAGACGTCCAGTACGTTTTCAAGGTATCAAGGTGTGGTGGGTTAGATGCGGTACACCCTGTAAACAAACACTAACGATGCATTGAAAGTGAGACTGGAAGTCGAACCCAGGAACAAACTCTAGTTACTTGGTAGTTCATTGGTCTTTCTATAGTCAATCAAACTCGTACATTTATTTTAGGATTCCTAAAAAAAAAAAACATAAAGTTTAGTGTTTACTAGATTCTTATTCTCCTTATTATTCGTGACGAACTTAATCCAATCTTAACTCATACCCATCAACCCTCATATCCAAATCATTCGAATTTTCCAAACCACAGTTATCTTAATTTTTACCCAAGCATCCAAAACCCTACGTTTCCAATAACTTCGGGATGAAGTTTCTAAAAAGTAGGGGATGCTTGACATCCGTCACTTTTTCATTATATATATATATATATATATATATATAATATATATATATATATTTATTTTTATAATAATAATAATAATAAAAATTATAAACATATACTAGATAAATTGAGTTTGTGATTTTCTTACCCAAACCCATAACCCAATACCCATTGTTCCTTTCTGAAGCCCAACAGATGCAAGCCCATGTCCGGGCCCACCTGAAAACGCGGCCCAACACTCGGCCCAGTGGCTAAGCCCACACCTGTTAACAAAAAAAAAAAAAAAAAAAGAAAAGAAAAACTAGTGCTTCCCCCGGGTTTCGAACCGAGACCCCCCATACACCACACACGCACCTTAACCATCTGAGCCACACTTGTATTTTGAATTGATTCCTATTCGTTTTATATAAATACACACATTCACTCCTCCTTTTTTTTTCCCTTTCCTCCTTCGTGATTCAGCAGCAGCAGACATTGTTTTATTTTTTTATTTTTTTTTTCTTTTCTTCTCTTTTGACCAAACTAATTAGACTAATGATCAAGGTTGACATGGAAACGTGATTACGGCCATCAACAACCAAAATTACACGCTAATTACCATCAATCATTGACCAATTTTGATCCCACGCGCGTATAGACTTTAAGTTTAGTCAAACCTTCCAATTAAACAATCCATCGACCCCCAGTATAAATTGATCTGCTGCGAACCTTCACAACTCGCTCACATATCTCTCTTAACCTCCAATTGTTCTGAAACACCTCTGATAATATCAATCTGTACGGCTGTTTGACTTTTGTCATTGACCGGTATTCATCAACGAATCAACACTGTGAGTTGAATTTTTGCGTGGGTTAGGTTCATCGGCAATCACACATCAATAGCCCTATGATTAATTAGGCTATTGATGTGTGAATTGATCAATTGCAGAAGCTAGGTTCGTGCATTTGATTTGGGGATAAACTCAGATTAAC
>JAUTDX010005996.1:0-25434 GCA_030844895.1 Ambrosia x helenae
TCCACAATCCGAAGACGATCATCAACCTTGATCTCTTCCAGTGGAACAATAAGAGACTCGTCAGCCAGACACTTCTTTAAGTTGGACACATGGAAGACGTTATGTACGTTACCGAGCTCCGTCGGTAAATCAAGACGTATGCCACCGGTCCAATCCGTCCCAGGATTGTAAATGGGCCGACATACCGAGGGTTGAGTTTGCCACGCTTTCCAAAGCGTATGACGCCCTTCCACGGTGAAACTTTCAGAAGTACTTTGTCATCAACTTGGAATTCCAATGGCTTGCGACGCTGATCAGCATAACTCTTTTGCCGATCCCGTGCCGCTGCCAACCGGTTACGAATCTGTACGATCTTTTCCGATGTTTCGTACACTAGCTCAGGCCCAGTGAGTTGACTCTCGCCCACCTCAGCCCAACAAAGAGGAGACCGGCATTTCCGCCCGTACAATGCCTCGAACGGAGCTACCTTGATGCTCGTGTGGTAACTGTTGTTGTAAGAGAATTCTACTAACGGTAGATGAGCTTCCCAACCTTTGCCAAAATCGATCACACATGCCCGCAGCATGTCTTCTAAAGTTTGAATCGTGCGTTCACTCTAACCGTCAGTCTGTGGGTGATAAGCTGTACTCATGTCTAGTTGGGTACCCAAAGCCTTGTGCAAAGACTTCCAGAAGTGAGAAGTAAAGTGGGAGTCACGATCCGAAATAATAGAAACCGGCACCCCGTGCTTAGAAACAACTTCCTTCAGATAAAGACGAGCCAAACGATCCATGGTGTCGGTCTCCTTAATAGCGAGAAAATGGGCTGATTTTGTCAACCGATCAACAATCACCCATATCTTATCATTCCCGCTTGGTGACTTAGGAAGTTGCGTGACAAAATCCATTGTAATCCGTTCCCATTTCCACTCCGGAATTTCAGGTTGTTGCAAGAGACCCGACGGTTTCTGGTATTCCACTTTGACCTTAGCACAGGTCAAGCATTTGCTCACGTATGAGGCTATATCCGACCTCATGTTTGGCCACCAGTAAAGCACCTTCAGATCTTGGTACATCTTATCCGAACCGGGATGAATAGAATACCGGGACTTGTGAGCCTCATCTAGAACAAGCTCCCGAAGTCCCCCGAATAAAGGAACCCATATGCGTTCTGCGAAGTAGTGCAGGCCATCAGGCCTTCGCTCGAGGTGCTTGTCGGCACCGTGCATGGTTTCAGCTTTAAGGTTTTCCTCCTTCAAAGCTTCTAACTGGGCAGAACGGAGTTGGTCAGGTAGAGAGGAATGAATGGTGAGTTGTAACGCCCGAACGCGACGAGGTTTAATTGATTCCTTCCTGCTCAAGGCATCTGCTACCACATTCGCCTTGCCAGGATGGTACTTAATGGCGCAATCATAGTCATTCAGAAGTTCAATCCAACGACGCTGTCGTATGTTCAAGTGTTGTTGGTCGAAAATATGTTGAAGACTCTTGTGATCGGTGTAGATGGTGCATTTGGTACCGTATAAGTAATGTCTCCAAATTTTCAACGCGAAAACCACTGCACCCAACTCCAAGTCATGGGTGGTGTAGTTCTTCTCGTGCACCTTGAGTTGACGAGAAGCATACGCAATCACTTTCTCGCGTTGCATCAACACGCAACCGAGACCATGAATAGAAGCATCACAGTAAACAACGAAATCATCAGGGCCTTCAGGTAAAGACAAAATAGGAGCAGAACACAGTTTAGACTTCAGTTCTTGAAATGCCGACTCTTGTGGTTCACCCCAGTCAAATTTTCTATCCTTCTGAGTAAGAGTGGTCAGGGGTTGAGTGATCTTCGAGAACCCCTGAATGAAACGACGATAATAGCCCGCAAGGCCTAGGAATTGCCGCACCTCAGTTGGCGTCTTTGGTGCTCCCCAATCCTTGATCGCTTCGATCTTAGCTGGATCGACATGAATTCCCAGTTCATTAACCACATATCCTAGGAACTGAACTTCGCGTAACCAAAAGTCACACTTTGAGAACTTTGCGTAAAGCTATTCCCGTCGCAAAAGTTCCAAAACCAAACGCAGGTGTTCCTCGTGTTCGGTCTTGTTCTTGGAGTAAATCAGAATATCATCAATAAAACACAATGACGAACTTATCAAGATATGGTTTGCAAACGCGGTTCATCAAATCCATGAAAACCGCCGGTGCGTTCGTGAGACCGAAAGGCATGACCAAGAATTCGAAATGGCCATAACGTGTACGAAAGGCAGTCTTTGCAACGTCAGCTTCCCTTACGCGCAACTGGTGATAACCGGACCTCAAATCAATCTTGGAGTAGTAACTAGAACCCTGGAGTTGGTCGAATAGATCATCAATACGTGGAAGAGGATAACGGTTCTTGATGGTCAATTTGTTCAGTTCTCTGTAATCCACACACAATCGGAAACTTCCATCCTTCTTCTTGACGAATAGAATCGGGGCTCCCCAAGGGGAAGAACTTGGTCTGATGAAACCCTTGTCCAAGAGTTCCTGTAACTGACTAGACAATTCCTGCATCTCGGGAGGTGCAAGACGGTAGGGGGCCCGAGCAATAGGAGCAGCCCCTGGTACAAGATCAATGCCGAACTCAACCTGACGATGGGGAGGAAGACCAGATAAATCATCAGGAAATACATCAGGAAACTCGCGTACAACAGGAATATCGTCGATCTTCTTCTCATCGCTAGAGGAAACAGATAAGAGTGCCAAAACGGCCGAGTAACCCTTCCGAAGACACTTAAGGGCTTTCATACTAGAGATGATATTTAGCGGAACACCACCCTTGATACCGTACACCGAAAGGAATTCTCCATCAGGAAGAGGGATCCGAATAATCTTGTCGTAACAGACAATCTCCGCGCGATACAAAGACAACCAATCCATGCCAACCACAACGTCAAAACTACCCAAAGGTACCGGCATAAGGTCGATGGGGAACGACAAACCCGACAACTCTAGTTGACACTCCCGAAGGATACAAGTAGCTTCAATCTTTTTACCGTCAGCCAACTCAATAATATACTTAGCCTCTAATGGTACGGGTACTACATCTAGCAGTCGACTAACTTCCACAGATATAAAACTCTTATCGGCACCGGAATCAAATAAAACACTAACAGAGCGATTATTGAGAAGGAACGTACCAGTAACTGTGTCAGGATCCTGTCTAGCCTCCGCGGCTCCAAAGACGAAGGCACGTGCGTTCCTGCCGCCGCCCCCGTTGTTCCCGTTACCGTTGCTCCCGCCCTGCTTCAGTTTCGGGCAATCCTTCTTGTAATGCCCAGTCTCCCCGCAGTTGTAACAACCCTGTTTTCCCGCAGTTCCTTGAGCAGTAGGAGCCGAGTTAGTAGTTGGAGCTTGGGTCGATGGAAGTGCCGCCCGACAGTCTTTAGCAAAATGTCCAAATCGCTGGCAGCGATGGCAACGATTACTGTCGCAGTTCCCTTGATGATGACGTCCACACTTGTTGCATTTAGGTAACTTTCCCGCGTAACCACCCGGTTTGGTACCAGAAGAAGAGGAACCCCCGCTATCGAACCTCTTACCCTGCTGTGATGATGCTGGCACAGATCCTTTCCCCTCATTATCCCATTTACGCTTATTATTTTCCGGGGCCTTGACAGTCGAACCCTTAGCAGGTAAGATACCCTCATTCACCTTCAAGTTTGTCATCCTGTGAGCCGATCGGACCACCTCTGAGTATGTAGGAAGATTCCCCGCAGCCACTAACCCTGCGATCTCTGGTACTAGCCCCGAGATATAGTGTTCAATCCTCCTGTATTCTGGCACATGCAGATCAGGACACAGCACTGCCAACTCATTACGCCTCACCGTATACTTTTCAATCTCTGACCCGGTCATCTTGAGGTTCTACACCTCCACGACCACCACCACCACGACCGCCACCACCACGCCCACCAGCGCGGCCACCTCCACGTCCTCCTCGCACTCCAGACATGATTCCGACAAAAAGGACGAGAAAATTTAGTTTCACAGCTAATGGTAACCACTAGCGTTCGCAAGATCAAAGCTAGATCCAACCCAGGACTATCCATTCAAACCCAGAGCTCACTAGGGCTTTCATGCATTTCGGTTTATGATTGTGTGCACCCAAAATGATAAACCGCTCTACATGGTCCTTCAAGTGTTCTCCTAGTTCAAAGTTCAAATCACCGGACATAGACTCTTAGCTATACACCGTAATGCTACGGTAGTTCATGGCAAGTGTTTCTATTGGAGTATGAAAGGGAGATGTCCGAGCCTTGGACAAATCTCAAGAGTACACGATTTACCCCAATATACCACACTGCCTAGAAAGCAAGTAACCCGACCTAAGATAGAACAGATGATGTAACATAGGAAGTTCAAATGATTTAGAGACACCCCGACAAGGCCATACGTAACCCACCATAATGTTTAGTACTATGTGATCGTCTAGTGTGTGTGACTCGGCTATAGACTAGACTCTACATGCAGTCCTAGTTCACTATAACCATTGGCTCTGATACCAATCTGTCACACCCTCAAAATCCACTTGCGGAGTTTTACCGCGAGGCGCATGACAAACCAGGATCCAAACCAACGATCACAATAAACAGGTCTAAATTAACATATGCAATTTCAAAAACATAGTTTAAATCTCCAGTTACAGCGGAAGCTTATTATTAAACATAATTCAAACGTAAACCAAATTATTCAATGTTTGAAAACCATGCAATCCTAACTAGACGCCGTGCAGACGCGTGCGCCCTAGTTCCATTGTGCTACCTTAGCGACCTGAGAAAACATGTAAAAGTTTACGTCAGCACAAAAATGCTGGTGAGTTTACAGGTTTTGTAATCACAGTACCAAGTTCAACCTGTCCATACTATAACAAATGGAAAACCAAAGTACGCTAGCTAGGCGTATGTTTTGTTACTACTACGATTGGAAAACCATTACTAACTCGCAAACCAGATGTCGTGCCCGAATAGTAAACCTGTTGTTCCTGTTTGAGACAATATGCACTCGCCCGCCCTCCAAGCCGACGAGCGGGGTTGGTCACTCCCAATAGCGCTATTCACATTTCCCCGTTGTGCTAACCCGCACATTCATGGTTCCCCCCGGGACTTCCAAAGATCGTATAGTAAACCATAGAAACCCATAGTATGACAGTAGTTACCAAACATAAGTTTTAACACATGTTTTCTCCCCCGAAAAGTGAAACCAGTTAAAAGAGGGGCCGTAAACTCACCTTAACGTGCAAGCAAGGAATCCGAACAGCAAGCAATATATGCTACCGACACCCTAATAACAGTGTCATTAAGTGAGTATAGGCGTAATATCATTACACCATATAACTCGTTTGTCCAAGGCGTTTTAAATGTTCAAAAGCGTGTAAGTGACACCTAGTGATTCTACATGCATAAGTAAATCCTACGGACCCGTTGGTGAATACGTTGGTTACAATTGGTTTCTACATTCCGTATGTGTCTCAGACAAGTGTACTTCAGTTACATGTCCATTCCATACCACCTAAGACCTTAATTAATCACATAAGCACATAATACACAATCTGTGTTTTTAGGACAGATTGTGCGCCATCAAAACGAATTTATTTAAAATAGCAAATCAGTGAGTTAACCTCCCAAATTTTTACTGAATTTTCTTTGGGATTCATTTAACAATACCTATTTTTGTTTTGTCTTAAATCCAAACACAAAAATAATTAAAATTCGTCTAATACATATATGTTCAGAAAACCTTCCTAACAGGTCAGTTTGGTAGATAAATTCCCAAAAATTGTGTATTCATCCAAACGGGATGAATCCACTTGGAAAACTCATATTACTCCAATATTAACCTTCTGTAAAAATTTCACAACCCAACTCTTTATAAAACTTGATTTATGATGTTTCAAAGTTGACTCAGTTTGATACCCGAAATTCTGACCTGACCTATTTTAAATGAAAATTCCAAAAACATATCAAACGACATCCAAATCAGATGATTTTGCCCATTCTAAAAAGCTAAGACAATGTACAATCTATTCATGCCAAGAATCGATCCAACCAATTATTTTCAAGCCACGAAACAGACCCTACAAGTCGACATTCAGAATCTGTCCAGATTCTAATCATGCAATACTATCAATTATATCAAACCCTAGTTGCATATTATCAATCAATAACACCTAATAATCATCATACAACATTAGTAAGAACCACATCTGATCAAAACCCTAATTATACATCACAAACATCATTATTCACAAACCCTAGAAGTCTAAAACATCAATAACATGCATAATCATGCAAAACATATAACATTCATAATATAACAATGTGTTTGACCCTTTTAATCTTCGTAATCATCATGTTTTAACTTTTATAAAATACTTTCAGACCTGGACAAACAAGGTTTTGATGTTTTAAAACAATTTAAAGAAGATTAAA
The DNA here is from genome assembly GCA_030844895.1 of Ambrosia x helenae. NCBI lineage: Eukaryota > Viridiplantae > Streptophyta > Magnoliopsida > Asterales > Asteraceae > Ambrosia > Ambrosia x helenae. The sequence continues at coordinate 6,443 of JAUTDX010005996.1, forward strand.
ACATAAGGGAATGAAGATTATACCACAAACACTCCAAAACAACCAATCGAACGCTCTCCAAGCTTCCCGATTGATGTTCTTGAGCTTTAGCAGGTGGTTTAGGGTTAATAATTCGTAAATAGGGCAGTAGGGGCGATTAGGGTTTGAGTTTAGGAGATACAAGAGGCTTAAGGTTGCTTAAATAGTAGTTTAAGGCGGTTTAACCACGTTAGCGTGTTCCGAACACCCGTTCGGAATTGTGAACACCCGTTCGGAATTGTGAACACCCGTTCGGAATTGTGAACACCCGTTCGGAATTGTGAATGGCCGTTCGGAATGGTTTAATCCGTTTTGAGTGGCCCAGTTTGTTGTATAGCCTGTTTTCTTTGATGTTTTCATTATTTTGGGCCATACCAAGCGTAACCCCATGTTTTAAGACCCCAACCAACCTCATGCTCCACTTTTAATAATTTTTATTAACGTGTTCGGTTTAGGTTCACATAATCACGTATGGTTTTCACATAAGTTTGTCAGATATCACCGAGACATATAAGTTCGTTATTCACCAACGTCCGAGGTTCACTAATCATGTAATCACATATTAACTCACAACAATGCACGTATGTCCCATCTAGCTATCTAGCTAACCCTAGTTAAGTATAATATACGCGTGACTCGCTAAGGTAGACTTTAATCTAGACAACGTTGTTAACCAGAATTTGCCGGGTGTCACATATTATAATCGTAAACATGTATGTCAAATTGTATAAATAAATTAGTTTCTTTGATTTTCAATAAATAAGGAAATTAACAATTTTATAAGAAATGAAACATCACTATTTGTAGTCTCACTATTCAAGTGGTCTCAATAATATTGTTTAATAGGAATTTATAACAATTTATGATGATTGATTAATGTCCTTAAAGTTTTGCCACCGTTACAAACTTAATTACCATTGTTTTTTTTATATACTCATTGTAACTTTGTCGCCTTCTTAACATCCCTACAAAAGAACCAATGCGCAAACCAAGCACCCAAACTCACTCAAAATAATCAGACAACCTCTCAACCTATCATATAAGAACTCCATTTGTTACAGTGCCCTCGCTATAAAAAACGATTTCAAAATCGCATGCTTCCTTGTTGCTACATGTTTGTCATGAGTCCCTAGCAAGGGTTACGATGTACCCGAAACCCAACTAAACTTACGAAAGGAAAATGCGTCTAACCATTTCCTCATGCGACGATCTCGTAAACAAGTTTTGAGGGTTCATAAGTAATCAATTAGCCTCTAGTACAAACGGGTTAAGAATTCGAGTGACAGTTCAGATCCTACTCTAGGCGTGCGCTTTAAGTCTTTGTTTTAGAAGCCATCGATCTCTCCTCACTTTTAAAGGTATCCTTTTGTTTCCCTATACCGTATGATTCTACCATGCTTAATTATTTAGGATAATTAAGTAAATGTATAAGAAAATTATTTACAGTACTATGGAAAACTTGAAACAAAGAAGATGAGTTTCCTAATGAAATTATATATATATATATATATATTAAATAATATTCTATTCGGTTCGACTTCCGTTAGTAAAAACATTGTTTTGAATTAGTCCTTCAACTTCAAGATAAAATTAGTCACTTTGGGAATTATATATTTTTTTAATGCTTTACGTGTGAAGTAATTAAATTCAACATAGTTTGTTTTTATAAATATTATTCTAGTTGTTAAAATCCTTAAACGAAAAGGTTAATGTATATTATTATATGAGATAAGTAAATAAGACTTACTGATTTTTTTTTCTTGTCTATGTTATTAGTTATACTAATTATTAATTGAACTATTTTTGCAAAATATTGGAACTTTTAAATATATTGATAGCTTTCAAAAATTGATGGAACTATTTAAAAAAAAGAAGTGTTGTTTTTATGATCGATGTCATTTGGTGAAATCCAAAAGTGTTAAAACACAAATATTATTGAAATGTATAAGAATAATAGTGATAATAATAAAATAGTTAGATAAAGAATTATAGTTTTGCATGAACACTATAATTTTAAAATAACATTTTTAACTTACTTAGGTTCAAGCATAAGTCCATTGATTCTTATTGGATTCTAATAAGTCCATCACCAAGCTAGGTGAGTATATCTTTCCCCCTTTTACTGTTTTACTATTTTGGGGTGACTCATGTACCTACTATTAAGTTTCTATTTCCTTTTACTAAAATAGCAATTCTCATGTGTGTTTGGTTATGTTAATTTGTGTGTCTATGACTTGTCAAAATCATTAACCTTTGAGGGCCTGGCATTTCAATGAATAGTACTATGGTATATACCCCTTGTGACTCTGTTGAGAGACCTTGGTCATTGTCTTGTGATTCATTATACTAAAAAATGTTTTGATTCTTGATTCTTGATACTTGATTCTTAGGGTTGATTTTGAACGGATATACTTATTACATAATTGCAAACAGTATACAACACGTGAATTGCGAAACACTTTTCTACTATATGTATTCAAACAGGGTATGCTCACCAATACATTTTTGTATTGACAAAATTATTTTGTACATGTTTCAGGTTGTTTTGAGATGCATCCTTTAAGCTTTCGGATTTATATTTAGATTTTGATTCATTGTATTTTAATTTAGTTGGCATTTAGAATCGTTGTATTTCATTTCAATGTAATAAACTATTTAATCAATGTATTCAAAATTACACTTTAGTACCATGAGCTATTGAGCAATCGTCACTACGTGACACCTCGATGTTTCCGCCATCGGTTGGGGTGTTACAGATTGGTATCAGAGCCATGGTTATAGGGAATTAGGTTATTAGAATGCCTTTTAGCCTAGTCTATAACTATGTTTACATTAACGAGTCCTCTCGTGTATATTTCTCTTTATTCTTATATTTTCTTTCAAGATATTTTCGCTATGGTTCTTTCACTTTATTCTTTCGATATTTTGCTTGGAGAAGAAGACACTCGTATTTCACAAACGAAACGATATCATCAAGTTAGGAGTGGTATCCATACCTTGGTGATTATTTTCACTCCTCTATATGTTATTTATCTTAGGAATATACCTTTGAGATAGGAGTGACATCCACACCTCAAAGAGTATTTCCTTCAAAAAGGAACTTAACCACTAAGCTGGGAGTGATATCCTTAACTTAGTGATTGGGTTCATTCCACAATCGTTTTCAATTTTGAAATACATCTTTCAGTTAGGAGTGAAATCCACATCTCAAGGATCTATCTCTGCATCTCTTTTTAATCTCGCTAAAGTTTTGGAATTTACTAGTGATGGGGCACGTGCAATCTGGAAGGGTGAGCGCCTGTATCCTGAGTTTTCTGTCTAGGCCTGGCATTTCGCATAAATCCCAATTAGACGAGGGACCCATATGCCGACCTGGGAACTCTCGGGATGAGCATTCACTTATAGGCTAAAGTACGCCCCCACCAGTCGCTAATAACATTTCAATTACTTTAGTTAGTCAAAATTTCCTATGGAAACAATCTCAATGTTTTATGATATTGATAATTATGTTTTGTTTATCATTTGAAGACTCAAATGATAAATTATGAATTTTCTTAGATATTGGTAATCTATTACATACGTTGATTTTATCATTCACGTCATTTTAAATCTTGGTCTTTTAAAACACATTAGATTTACACATACTTCATGAAATGGTTTCATTTTGCATTTTACAAACTTGTATTGCATATTTTAAAGGTCAAATGTAAACCTTTTGTTTTCATATGACGTATCCAATATATGTTTTCGGGAGAAATTTGCAACTAATAATAAGCCTTATAACATTTTTCAAACTCGACTTCTCGTAAACACATGAAAATGTGTATTTACAAAAAAAATAAAATTCAAATGAACCTGTTTTAATCTAAAACACACTTCCATTTCTAAAAAGTTATCCTCATGCATTACTACTATCCTTTCAACTATATCACAAAGTTTGAGCAAACTGCGTTTTGATAAACGAAAATTTATCCTATTACACTCGCACACTTTTAGTCGCAAAACTTTTGGTCTAACAAAATATTGGACATATCCTTATCAGAATGTTGTAATTATCATATAATGCATATATGTAAAACTAACTAAATTTCATTATTTTATTCTTGCACCATTTTATTCATAGTTATTTCTAACATGTTATTTGTGATTATTTTCACACTGTGTATTTGCAAGAGTTCAACCATTTACTTTCATTTTGTGCAAATTTTGCGATTTACTCGATTTACGTTACACTATTCTTTCAATCAAAATTTTATGCTATACTTATATACTTACATGAACGCATATATGGTAGGCATATATTTTTTTTTGTGAGCAAAACCCTGTTATACTTTACATTATTTTGTTCATCATCATGGCCAACGAACATACCAGTTGATAACTTGTATGGGATCTAAGCCAGTGCCCACGTACGACTCGGATCAGAGTATTTCTTCAATCCGAGGGGAACGGTGTAAACCTCAAGGTCTATCAATATGAGTGTTTAAAGCCAACGATGTGAACAGAAGTTACCGGTTAAGGGTGAACCCGAAAGGGAAGAACCTCTAACCATGTCTAATACTTACACGTTACTCTCATTACGGTTAAATGGTAAACCCGCAAGGGAAGGACCTCTAACCATGTCATGATTGAACATTATTTCATTACAGTGGCTATTACATATTGGTTGCACGCATTTGTTTCTTGTATTACTTAGGATAGGGTTATGGAAAAGCATAACACCCTAGTGTAAGGTAAATCGATGATTACGGTCCGGAACGCAATCATGGGCTTACAGGTACATGAGGGTGGTGTGTAATTCTATTTAGGCTGTTGGTAGACAATCAGTACGAGTCCAAAGTATCGGGAGTGTGGTGGGTTAGCTGCGGTACACCCTATATATAAGCATAAACGATACTGCGGGAGCGGACTAAGAGTCTAACCAAGAACCTACCCATTATTACCTTTGCATTAGATTGTTGACTAATAACTAGCATTTCAATAAGAACATTTTACATAAGCTTCAATTAGTTTCCTTGGAGCCTTTCTTTTGACCATCTCTACAAAAAACATAAACCTTGTATACTCTTACACTTTCTGTTAGTCGCAATCCTATTGCATGTCCTTAGTAAAGTTCGATCAGAAATCTTTCTAAAGTAGGGGAGACTACCTTCATTAGTGCCTTTGCCCCTCATCAGTAACACATTCCCAAAGCCTTCACATTTAAACTCTCAATTTCTAACTTTGGGCTAACTTTCAAAGATTTTGGAACTGTTACTTTGGATATTAGATAACTATTTTAAATTTTGGTCAAATCATAACTGATTTATTTTGTTAACCTACTTGACTTTTACAACGCCTTTTGTTTCATAGTAGCCTCCACTTTAAAGAAATTTCGAGACGAAATTTTCTAAAGTAGGGGAGACTGTGACATCCGTCACCCTCGTCTTTTATCTAATTGACAATAATAACCCTTCAAATATTTCCATTATAGTCCATGTACGTTCGTCGTTTTCAAATTTAATTTTAGAGCGAACTAAAAAAAATCTAATTCGAAACTTTAAAATTATGCTAATTGTTATTTTGAATAATTTAAATATTGTCGATGGTTTGAACTTAATTGATTTTTCCATTACATATTATAATCGTAAACATGTATGTCAAATTGTATAAATAAATTAGTTTCTTTGATTTTCAATAAATAAGGAAATTAACAATTTTATAAGAAATGAAACATCACTATTTGTAGTCTCACTATTCAAGTGGTCTCAATAATATTGTTTAATAGGAATTTATAACAATTTATGATGATTGATTAATGTCCTTAAAGTTTTGCCACCGTTACAAACTTAATTACCATTGTTTTTTTTTATATACTCATTGTAACTTTGTCGCCTTCTTAACATCCCTACAAAAGAACCAATGCGCAAACCAAGCACCCAAACTCACTCAAAATAATCACACAACCTCTCAACCTATCATATAAGAACTCCATTTGTTACAGTGCCCTCGCTATAAAAAACGATTTCAAAATCGCATGCTTCCTTGTTGCTACATGTTTGTCACGAGTCCCTAGCAAGGGTTACGATGTACCCGAAACCCAACTAAACTTACGAAAGGAAAATGCGTCTAACCATTTCCTCATGCGACGATCTCGTAAACAAGTTTTGAGGGTTCATAAGTAATCAATTAGCCTCTAGTACAAACGGGTTAAGAATTCGAGTGACAGTTCAGATCCTACTCTAGGCGTGCGCTTTAAGTCTTTGTTTTAGAAGCCATCGATCTCTCCTTACTTTTAAAGGTATCCTTTTGTTTCCCTATACCGTATGATTCTACCATGCTTAATTATTTAGGATAATTAAGTAAATGTATAAGAAAATTATTTACAGTACTATGGAAAACTTGAAACAAAGAAGATGAGTTTCCTAATGAAATTATATATATATATATATATATATATTAAATAATATTCTATTCGTTTCGACTTCCGTTAGTAAAAACATTGTTTTGAATTAGTCCTTCAACTTCAAGATAAAATTAGTCACTTTGGGAATTATATATTTTTTTAATGCTTTGCGTGTGAAGTAATTAAATTCAAAATAGTTTGTTTTTATAAACATTATTCTAGTTGTTAAAATCCTTAAACGAAAAGGTTAATGTATATTATTATATGAGATAAGTAAATAAGACTTACTGATTTTTTTTTTCTTGTCTATGTTATTAGTTATACTAATTATTAATTGAACTATTTTTGCAAAATATTGGAACTTTTAAATATATTGATAGCTTTCAAAAATTGATGGAACTATTTAAAAAAAAAAGAAGTGTTGTTTTTATGATCGATGTCATTAGGTGAAATCCAAAAGTGTTAAAACACAAATATTATTGAAATGTATAAGAATAATAGTGATAATAATAAAATAGTTAGATAAAGAATTATAGTTTTGCATGAACACTATAATTTTAAAATAACATTTTTAACTTACTTAGGTTCAAGCATAAGTCCATTGATTCTTATTGGATTCTAACAAGTCCATCACCAAGCAAGGTGAGTATATCTTTCCCCCTTTTACTGTTTTACTATTTTGGGGTGACTCATGTACCTACTATCAAGTTTCTATTTCCTTTTACTAAAATAGCAATTCTCATGTGTGTTTGGTTATGTTAATTTGTGTGTCTATGACTTGTCAAAATCATAAACCTTTTAGGGCCTGGCATTTCAATGAATAGTACTATGGTATATACCCCTTGTGACTCTGTTGAGAGACCTTGGTCATTGTCTTGTGATTCATTATACTAAAAAATGTTTTGATTCTTGATTCTTGATACTTGATTCTTAGGGTTGATTTTGAACGGATATACTTATTACATAATTGCAAACAGTATACAACATGTGAATTGCGAAACACTTTTCTACTATATGTATTCAAACAGGGTATGCTCACCAATACATTTTTGTATTGACAAAATTATTTTGTACATGTTTCAGGTTGTTTTGAGATGCATCCTTTAAGCTTTCGGATTTATATTTAGATTTTGATTCATTGTATTTTAATTTAGTTGGCATTTAGAATCGTTGTATTTCATTTCAATGTAATAAACTATTTAATCAATGTATTCAAAATTACACTTTAGTACCATGAGCTATTGAGCAATCGTCACTACGTGACACCTCGATGTTTCCGCCATCGGTTGGGGTGTTACATCGGGCAGGATGCCGGAAGCTAAGTAGGCATTGATTGGTGCCATCCAAGATGTGTTGTTTGTTTGGATGACATTTACTTGTCGCAGCGGGACAGCGGGCCTATCTAGCACTTTATGCGAACATCCTTCCCCATATGTTCAAAGACCGGGATTCCATCTTGCTCAATGCATCCGCGGGTTTATTTTGGATCCATTTGATGTGGACGAGCATGCATGAATCTAACCTGCGCATGAGTTGTTTGGCTTGATCTAGGTAGAGGATCATATTTGCGTCTCTTGCATCATAGGTCCCGTTGATCTATCTTTATTTCCATCTCAGGAAATCGTTTTTTTTTCACAAGGAATTGTGATGTCTTTCTATGGGATCGCATGTCTTTTTATTAGCTCCTATTTGTGGTGCACAATTTCGTTGAATGTAGGTAGTGGTTATGATCGATTTGATATAAAAGACGGAATAGTGTGTATCTTTCGTTGGGGATTTCCTGGAAAAAATCGTCGGGTCTTCCTCCGATTTCTTATAAAAGATATTCAATCCATCAGAATAGAAGTTAAAGAGGGTATTTATGCTCGGCATGTCCTTTATATGAATATAAGAGGCCAGCTACAACAAGCATTGAGTCAACATGTGCTTCGACATGGCAGGCCCCTATTTTTTCGCAATGCGGAGGCCTGCCAGCAGCGCTTCATACTCCGCTTCATTGTTAGTGCTTTTGAAATCAAGGCAAATTGTGTACGTGAACTCCTTCTTTTCTCGGCTGTTGAGGCGGACGCCTGCGCCGGAACCATGTTCAATAGAGGCCCCGTCCGAGAATAGGGACCACTTTTGCGATTGGTCTTGAGGTTGCGCAGGTGCTTTTGCCGCCAGGCAATCCTGAACCTTGTCAGCGGGTATCTCTGTTGTGAAAGCAGCGAGTACTTGTCCCTTGATTGCGGGTCTGGGCTTATAATTGATTGTATGCTCTACGAGTTCAATTTCCCATTTTGCTAGATGACCCGACAATTCAGGTTTGCAAAGTACCTCGTTGATTCGGTACTCTGTGAGGACGTTGATGGGGTGCCCATGAAAATACCGCCGCAATCTTCTTGAGGCGTGGACCAGCGCGAGTACTAGCTTTTCCATGATCGAATTACTTGTTTCCGCATCCAAGAGTGTGCGGCTGATGTAGTAGATTGGTGTCTGCCCGCTCGGTGACTGAGTGGTACAATGTTAACGGTTCCTTGGGTAGGGGTGCCATCAAGGTTGGGAGATTCATCAAACACCTTTTCATGTCTTGAAAAGCTTCCTCAGCTTCAGGCATCCACCGAAAATTGCTCTTTTTCAAACAGTTTTTCAAAGTATCCACAAGCGGAAAGGACTTTGAAGCATAGTTAGAAAGGAAATGGTTGAGCGCCACTAAGTGGCCCATTAACGTGTGGACTTCTTTGACTGACGCAGGGGAAGGCATGCGCTCTATTGCTTGAACCTTATAGGGGTTCGCACGAAAGCTATCCCGCGTAACAATTACTTCGAGGAATTTGCCTTTCTCCATTCGAAACGAACACTTGCTGGGGTTCAATTTCATGCGCACGGCGCGTAGCTGATCGAAAGTTTTCTGGATATCACCCAGCATGTGTTCTTCCTCCCGACTTTTGATTACAAGGTCATCGACGTATACTTCGAGCCGGACGACGATTTCATTGATAAAAGCGGTGTCCATTAGGCGTTGATATGTGGCTCCCACATTTTTCAGAACGAAGGGCATCTTTGTATAGCAGAAGGTACCCATGTCTGTGCGGAAGGCCGTCTTGTCTTCGTCTTCCTTTGCCATTTGGATTTGATGGTAGCCTTTGTATGCGTCTAAAAAACATTTGAATCGGTAAGGGGATAATGAGTCCACCTTTAAGTCAATCTCTGGCAAAGGATAGTAATCTTTTGGGTACGCCTTGTTTAAGTCCTTGTAATCAACGCAGATTCGCCATCCGCCAGTGGCTTTGGTGACCATGACAGGATTGGCGACCCATGTTTGATATCGGATGAGGCACAGGATGGCTGCATTAAGCAGCTCAATGACCTGTTCGTTCATTGCCTTTGTTTTCCTCGGCCCCATAGTACGCTTCTTTTGGACAACCGGTTCTACTGACAGGTATACGTTGAGCTTGTGTCCCGCAATTTCGCGGGGGACGCCAACCATGCCAGATGGTTGCCATGCGAATATGTCCATGTTGGCAATAAGAAGTTGCTTTAGACGGTTACGTATGGTGTTAGAGATTACATGGTCAATGACCACTATTTGCTCCAGAAATTTAGGATTCAGAATTCATTTTTCCGGCTCAGTGCGGGTTTTTATCTTGATCATCTTTGAGGGTTTGGCACTGTCAGCTGCGTGGCAGTATTTATTTTCCCTGATGAAAGCGACGCCCATGCGGGTAAGAAAACCAATCATCCGATGTGGCGTTGAAGCATTAGCGTTGAAATGCGCAAGTCCTTCTTGTCCCAATAGGATATCATGGTGTGACGTCGTGGGCAAGGCCATGAAGTCGCATACTTCTGTGCGCTCATGCCTATCATCCGTCATTGTGACCGGAAAGGAAATCATGCCGTAGGGCATGATGGTTTCGTGAATGAAGCCTAAAATTGGCTCGTTAACTGGTACAAGACGGGCTTTGTCTTCGTCATCAAGTTGTTGAAAACATTGGTCATACATGATGTCAATGCTGCTTCCACCGTCCAGGAACATGTATCGCGTGTGATAATGCCCGAAGATTGCGGTGATAAAAAGCGAGGTGGTAGAGGACGCGATGAGTTCTTCTCCACACCCCATTTGCAGCGCTTCTTTGTTATAGTGCACGATGAAGTCCTTAATAGACTCGTTGTCGTTGCGTTGACACAAGAGGATGTGAGCCTTATCTTTTTTGTGTTTTCGCAGGTGGGAGAAGTGGTTTCCTCATTTGGTGATGAGATCGTCAAAATCTGTAACACTTCTTGCGGGAAGATTGTCGAACCCTAGTCTGGCTGCTCCTGTTAACGTTTGGGCAAACATGTGGCACCAAACTTGAACTAGCCAAAGCACCAAACTTCCCGCGCACTCAAAATCGTGCAAATGATCGTCAGGGTCATGCAGGCCATCGTACTTGCCGATGCTACTAGGAGGTTTTGCTTGCTTGGGGATACTGGCCAACGCGATGCGAGTAACAAATTTTGATTTTTTTTGCGAATGCTTTTGGTCTGTAGGGTTTGACCAAGTCATCATCCTTGTTCGTGTGAGCACCGTGTGTAACACTGGTGGAACGAGAATTGTGTGGATGACTCCGGTTGTGATAGTCTCCATCGGTGGAGGACTCATAACCGTCCGACGCGTCGGACAAATTGGCGTAGCCCCAAACGTATGTGTTTCCACCACGTTCCCCGTTACGACCGTCGTGAAGACCGTCACGAGTCTCTTTGCTCTTATGGCTCTTGTGAGATGGTGAGTCATAACTCAAGGTTTCTCCCACCTTTTTTTTTTTTTGCTTTTTCAGCATACGTTGGTATTTGGCGTTTGTTTTTGCCTACTGATGGAAGTACTAGTCGCTGGGATCGACGGTTCCTTCCTCGTCATTGCTGCTATCAGCATCACGTACCTCAAAAACGGGTTTTTAGGGTCTTGAGGTAGTCTGTTTGGTTATTGTTTTGGGTGGTTGAGAGTTCCCATCGAGTTGGACTTTTGGGTCCTTCTCGGACGGGTGAGTGGAAGTGTTAGGGTAGGATTCAGCCATTAGGTGGGCTAAAAGATGGAGATAAAGAGTTCTGGCCGGTACGGATGGAGCAAATGAAGAAACTACAAGTTTTACTAACCTTGACAGAGCAGGTGAGTAAGGTTTCGAACTCGTGTTGCTGCAAGTCTTGATCCTTCGCACCACTCGTAACTGGAACCGAACTTGCAAACAAGAACGAAAGGGCCTTATGAAGGGAGGCGACCGCCTAGAGTACTATTACTCGTGATAGCAGACACAAAAAATAGTGTTGGCTTACTTATAGCAACACAACATGGTCCTCTACAAGGGAGGGGTGACCACCTTTATATAGGATATGCATGGGCCGAACATCACAACCCATAACCACGACGATAGGCTTGGGCCTGGGTTATGGGCTCGCCTTCCCTTCCCTTCGGCCCATAAAGTAAGGAATCACGTGGTAATTAATGCTGATGTGAGAGAAAGAATGTACCGCCCTGCCATAATTCCATGTTGCACGATTTGGTTGGGCGTAGATGGCGCTTCCTCTGACACAACATGATTGACCGATTCGTGGTGTTTGACATGACATTTGGGCAACAGGTGACCATGCGTCTACAGTACTCTGACGGGTACTGTAGACAGCAACATGGGGGAAGCATGAAAGCAGAGATTCCTTTATGTTGGTGAGCCGTACAACATCGTACTGGCAGACGATGTTTCCCGATTGTCCCGCGTGTGTGCCTACGCGCAGAGATTCCTTTATGTTAGTGATGTCAGCTCATCACAGGTCCACACGGCAGTTATGATCATGCGCAGGATCCGGCCCGCGGGAATCCAAGAGTTGTTTTTATTGGATGAGGCTAATGTACGCGCGGAGATTTGATCAACGGTCCCCATGTGGTTGATGTTTTTTATGGGATAGGGTTATGATCCGCGCAAGGATTAGGGACCCTATCCCTTCACTTAACTAATTCCCTACCGTCATATCCCCCGTATCCAAACCAATCCCAACTGCCCATTCAAAATTCAACCCATTTCGTTTCCGAGCCATTTAAAAAGTGGCGTATAAATCAACTAGATTATATTTAAGAAGCTTTACGGGACAGATAAATCTAATATGATATGATAAAATATGTGTTATGATGTAACATAGAAATTAATGTACTATAATATGAAAAAAACAACAATTTTAATCATGTGAATAAAAATAAAAATGTATATTAAAAAGAAGATGTATGTTCGGCTGAGGAGCAGAGCTAGAAACAACCATTGCATGGCGTGATTGAGGCAGTAGTCTTGAAGGTGTGACTTTTTTTGGAAAGGAGTTGTTTTAACCTGTTCTGCTGTTGATGAAAATAGAATTCCTAGTTTGAACATGATTAGTGACTTTTCTAGACATGATTAATGAATTACCTAAACACATTGTGTATTTTTCCTCTATGAACAAAAACTGATAAAAAATCCCCCTTTTTTTTGTTTTTTGTATAACACTATGGTACTCGTTGGAAAGATAATAAAACGTTTGTTAATTTGGTGTACTTTTCTTTAAAAAATCTCGTATATAAAAGTTATTAACGTTTTAAAAATTGTGAGGGAAACATGAGAGAGAGAAAGGCTTTTGGATGGAAATAAGGATACCGCATGACACACTCAAGGGGGGAAGATGACCTATTTAAGTGTTATGTAGGATTTCATGCTTTGGAATATTAATATACTAGTTTATTCCCAGGGAGTGTCACGGGATAGACAAATCTAATATGAAGTGATAAAATGTGTGTACTATATAAAGAATATGCCGTTTTTTAGATTTTTTTTTTTGCTAAATGATCAACATTCGTCTTTGTACAATTGTTACTTTTTCAATACACTCTAAAATTGTGATGTGAGCCTAAAAAAAACCAAATTGGCATCAAAGGACATGCCATGATGATGATGGTAGGTGATTGTGATGTTTAAAGTGAGTATATGTTAATGATTGACATACTTGTTCATTTTTCACTAAATAAAACAAATAGGTAAGCAGTGATGATCCATTTAAAAGATAAATAAACATGATCTAACTGCTATCGACTAAAAAGATTGTAGAATAATAACTTTTCATGTCTTCAGACTATTTTCTCTCCTCGTATATAATTTTAAGTATCTATTTCATTAATCACCACATAAAAAGTCGGGTCTTTTTTTTTCTTTTGTTTTTTTGTATAGGATTATGGTACTCATTGGAAATATAATAAAATGCTCGTTAATTTTGTGTATTTTTTTTTTCAAAAACAAAATGTCGTATAAAAATATTATTGATCTTCAAAAATCGTGAGGGAAAGTGCATGCGCTATGCACATGAGAGAGAAAAAAAACATTTTTTTAAATTGTCACAATATACCACATGACTCACTAAACAAGGGAGAATGCCAGAATAAATGTCATGTTATCATGGATATTTTTCTTTATATATAGTTATACATGTATGCATACTATAATGCAACAATATTATAAACAAGAAACAAAATATTTTATACATTTTAAAACAATTAATTATACACATATTAAACCACATTTTACCCCTTTTAAAACATGACACTTCTAAATCAAGTGTTCCTATGATTTTTAAAGTGCCATAACAATAAAAAAATGGTATCAAATTCAGAAACTAAACTGGTGTCGGTACCGAAGCTATCGTTTTGGATCATTTTTGTTACAAATTCGGTACTCACCTTTTTCCGTTTTCGAGATCGGTAGTTTCTGTTCGGTACCGTACCGGTAATTTACCCATTTTTACATTCAACACCATACCCTATCGTTACCAAACATTTTCGATACCACTACCAGTTTGGTGATTTTTGGAATCAATATTTTCAGTTATGGATGAGCTTGGTACCGAACCGCTTCCGATACTGGTTTTGTCAAAGCGTGGTACCGATACCGAAAATATACGGTATTGATATTCTAAGGTATAATATTGAATGAACAGAAATGAAAATACCAATACCGATTTTTCATCAAAACTTAGTACCAAATTGATACTGAAAATGAACTGGTATTTTATTCTAATTAACCAATGTGCGGTGTAAACTTGTAAAACCACGAACGACACCACCACCACCATCACCAGCAAAGTGAGAAGGGCGGTGGATCGTCTACTCTCTCTCTCTCTCTCTTGCTTCTCTATGTCTTCCGTATCTCTTTCTCACTCTAATTTCTAAGTGATGAAAACCGAAGTGAGGGTGAAACGTTGGAAAAACATACAAAAGAAATAAGAAGTCAAAGGTCTTACGCTAACGCTGTTAACGTCAACGTACTGTTCTACGACATGTTTAAAATTAATATAAAAAGTAATAGTTATTATATAAATATGCATTAAATAAATTAAATAAAAAGTACATAAGTAAAAGCATGCTTAGGCTTGTGAGCTGGTTCAAGTTCGATGTGTGATGGTCAACCTCGAGCTCGTTTATTAAGTGAGACTCAATGAAAGCTCGACAAATATGTGATACTATCCCAAACAATAATATTGTCGATTATTCATACCAAAATTATTAAGAAAAAAACACACACAAAAACGAAACATTAAGAAGGTGCATAAATTTGGAAAAATACATGGTTTATTCACCTAGGACCAGATAGAACTGAAGCCAACACTGGTGTCATATCTTTCTTATGTTCGACTGGTGTAATTTGCAATCTAGGATCAGTAAAGTTGTAATCCAAATTCGATTCAACATTCATTCCTCCTTCTAACACCTTAACCACCGATGACATTGAAGGCCTTCTCGTATAATTAGTTTGCAAACACCACGCAGCTACTTTCATCATCTCCACAACTTCTGAACCGTGTGTCTGCATATCTTCACTGTATTTGTCAACAATATTTTGCAATGTTCCTTGCTCCCAACATTTTTGAAAAACACCAAGTAAGTGCCAACTTTCTTCGGGCTGCGTTCTGTCAAAGTTCTTCCTTCCACACAAGATCTCTAAAACAACAATCCCAAAGCTGTATACATCTACCTTTTCAGTTATAATTGAGCCTAACCATTCTGGAGCCATATATCCAGGAGTTCCTCTCATTGTAGTCATCACTTGGCTTTGATCTCTATCGATCAACTTAGACAATCCAAAATCAGATACTTTGGCATTGAAATCTTTGTCTAAGAGTATGTTCTGAGGTTTAATATCAAGGTGGATGATTTTTCGCATGCACTCTTCATGAAGATATGCCAGACCTTTGGCTATATCAAGAATGATTTCCTTTCTGCGTTGCCATTCAAGTACGTGTTCTCGATTTCCATGGTAGATCCACCTATCTAATGACCCGTTACTCATGAAATCATACACCAGAAACCGTTGTGATTTCCAAGCACAACATCCTCTAAGTCTGACCAAATTCACATGGTGAATGCTTCCAATGGATTCAACCTCAGCTAAGAAGGATTTGTTAATCTGCCCGAAACCATCAAGAAATTTTACTGCAATCTTTGACTCATCTTCAAGAGTCCCTTCGAAAACTGATCCGAATCCTCCTTGACCAAGCTTTTTACTAAAATTTCCTGTGGCGGTTTTCAGTTCTTCATATGTGAACCGAGTCGGCATTCCTGGTACCGCATCTGTGTACTCTTCCTCCATTTGAGCGTCCGATCTTGACTTGCGAATTAAGAAAGTAATAACTACCACAAGCAGAACCAAAGAACTTACACTAGTGGAAACTATAACTACCATACTAGTACGACCTTTTTTCTTTGGTATCGGGTACATAGCGGAAGGGGAAGGAGATGATCTTACCTTCTGGACTTTTATGAAAGCTGAAGAATTGAAAGTAGCTACAACTGGATC
The DNA here is from genome assembly GCA_030844895.1 of Ambrosia x helenae. Lineage (NCBI taxonomy): Eukaryota > Viridiplantae > Streptophyta > Magnoliopsida > Asterales > Asteraceae > Ambrosia > Ambrosia x helenae. Next base: position 22,664 of record JAUTDX010005996.1, read on the forward strand.
AATACTGGTCAATGTAAAGAGCTCAAAAGGTAAATTACAGCTCCCATTGGAAGAATCAGGACCATACTGAAATACAGCCGCTTTGCAGGAGCAATTATTGAGACATGCTTGTTTGCAAGTCTCCATACTTACATTTGTCACGTCTCTAAGGTAACCGTAAAAGGTGACGTTCTGAAGTGAAATAAAATCATGATCTTGGGTGGCATTACACGTGAGAGGGGTAATTGCAGAGCAACCCTGGCTTGGTCGCAGATCGTTCACTGCTGTGAAATATTCTATTGTGTGATCATGGCTTGATAATGGGCAGCTGCACTCTAGATCATTTGAGCAAATGGCATTTCTCCCGCAAGCGAAACGGTAAGTACACCTTCCATACGTTTCATCGATAAGTAGATCAACCACAGCAGAACAATCTCCTCCTTTACAATGAAACACTTTCAAATGTCCACCAGGCATAAACTTCATATAACCTGGACGATCAGCAGAAGAAAGGAAAAAAGACAGGCTCCCATTCAAAAACTTAATGTATTTTCTTTGTTGATTTGTATAGTTTTCATCGCTCTTGGCTTCGTAATAGACTTGAGGTGGGTTCGATCCCCGATAAGCAGCAAAACCGTCTTCAGTTGCTTGAAAAGAAAACACACCTTCTGGAGCTGTCCCGTTGGTGAACAAGACACTAGGTATCAGCTGCTGTCCTTGAAACAGTCTTTGCCCAGGCACTAAACAGTCTGTTGGGTAATCAAAAGATTGCCAAACCACAGAGCCCTTGACATCATACAACACCAGGTTTCCAGAATCAGTTAGACTCATACGAACAACAGATTTCCCGCTCGTGTTGGTTGTCCAAACTTTTTTTCCATTGACATCCTGAAGGACCAAGTCTCCAGTTGCAGTGAAATTCAGTATCGCACCACTCCTAACCGGAGAGTCTTGGTTTGCTGACCAAACGAGTTCAGGGGTCCCCGTTATAATTTTCATATTTGGGTTTGCTGACCCAACGACTTCACGGGTCCCCATTATAGTTTTCATATTTGGGTTTGCTGACCAAACGCCTTGAGGGATACAGTATAGACAACCTATGAAGACACCAAAGACATAAGATGTGCAGTCTCCCCTGCAGTAAAAACCACAGGCGTAATTGTAACTTCCTGTATATCTATTGAGGATAGGTACAATCCTTGTGTCATTAATCCAATAGAACGGATCAGTGATGTTCCATCTGGAGGAAACTTTTGCAGAATAGTACTGGGACTGGGAGGGGTCCTGGGTAGTAGGGTAGTATTTTTGCTGGGCAGTGGTTGAGTAATGGTTTAAGATGAGAAATAAGGCAAAACAATAACAGATGATCCATGCTTTCATCATCATGGCAATTAATAACCAACACACAGGTTTATCAGCTTATAACTAATAAACGTGTATGCTTCATGATTTAAATAGGACATCTACTGTAGCAGGTCAATGTAGCTGACTAATTTGAGACTGAAGTTTAACGTATAGAGCAGGTCAAGATTATGATCAGCCTATAATTAATAAAGTCATTATTTATCATGTTCCTACAAACATTAAAATCATGATATACAACTAAATATTGCATCTCACAAATATAGTAAACATATAGAGAGAAAAATGCAATATTAACGAATTGGGTGTCACGTCTTTAACCCATTTTTTGAGATTAAATACACAACTTGTACCATAGGAATAGTACTCTAGTTGTATCCGATGACATCCTTTTTTTTTTTTTTTTTATTAAACATGAAAATATTGATCCAAAACATAAACATTAGGTGTTCCAAAAATTGACATAATTAATAAACTATAATTAATAAATATATATTATGTTAGTATATTTATTAATAGACCATATTTACCATAGTTATCATATTTGTATTATTAGTAAATGTATTGTATTTATGATTCATCATTAATCCCTTCCATAATTATAGGGGATTACCTTTGTATTTATACCTAACATATTCAATGAGAATGCAAGGTTTGAGCCATTGATTCTTACATGGTATCAAAGCCAATAACCCTAAAAACTTCTTCCTCCTTCCCTTCATTTCATTGCCGTAAACTTCCCCTGCCATCAAACAAATTTTTTTTTTCCGGCTTCTCTTCTTCACAGCCGATTATCACCATGTCACGCATACATCCCGCAGTCACTGTTACCAATATCAAAAATTTTATCCCACTCATTCTTGACCGTCAAACTGAGCACTATAACACGTGGGCTGAGCTTTTCATCATCCACTGCAAAGCCTACGATGTTTATGACCATCTCCTACCCGTGTCACTCCCCCAAACACCACCGCTGCCAAGGAACCCGAAGCCTCTTCTCCCGCCACATACCACGAGTCTTGGGAACGCTTGGATGCTATTGTCCTCCAATGGATTTATGGCACCATCACCCAGGATCTTGTGCATACCATTATGATTACCAACACTACTGCCCATGATGCCTGGTCCCGTCTCAAAAACCTTTTCTTAGACAACCAAACCGCTAGAACCATTGCCCTTCAAAATAAGTTCTACAACACCCGCCTAGAGCGCTTCACCGACATGTCGTCATACTGTCAAAACATGAAACTTCTCTATGACCAACTTATTAGCCTAGGCGCCAATGTCACCGAAAACCAACTTGTCATGCAAATCCTCACGGGCCTCACTGATCAATATGAAACCATAAAACTCATTCTTCAACAAACCAAGCCCCTACCCGATTTCTACAACACCGCTCCCAACTTTGCCAAATTGAAGATGAAAAAAAA